>CM029598.1:4288020-4347015 GCA_017311375.1 Mytilus coruscus | reverse complement strand
ATAGAAAATGAAAGGATATGGAGTAAATGTACATGGGACAAAATCGCATACAATACATAAAAAACATAGAAAATTATCAATGAACAGGGCTTTTATTCCTGTTTTCATTATACTTATGTACTAATGATTCAAAGTTCTTTCAAGCCACTTTACCTTATCGCGGATTTTGAACCTTTGAAACACTCCCATACAATATTTTCTTGGAGTGGATGGAAAATATTCTCTTCCAAGTATGTGCCTTTGCTGTATGAGTAGATGATTGTTGTATAGGTTTTACACCATCAGTTTCAGCGATAGATTTGTTGCTGAATTTTTCTAATTTTATCTCGGACATAAATGCAGGAAATGAAAAGCACTTTAAAATAGTAATATTGGTTAATTCAGGCTATATATAGGAAGCTTTCTAGCATAGGTTAGCGATGGTTATTATAAACTTGAAGGCATATTGCTTTTAGCACTAGATTTTCAATGGCGGGGAAAAGTCGTTTTGCCTCGAAATAAAATGTGATTAATATAATGTTCAATAATAACGAAAAATATGTGAAAAAGTGCAATAAAACACTAAAAACTTTGATGATTTTTTTCTCTCTCGCTACACACGTCCGTCCTCTCCAACCATCAATGCATCCATGTCATTCAACAGGTACGCTTGAGACACGTATTTTGTAATAACCTTCATCAGGTACGATCGAGACACGTATTCTGTAGTAACCTACATCAGGTATACGCTCGTAACACGTATTGTGTTATTACCTTCATCAGGTACGCTCGAGACAAGTATTCTGTAATAACCTTCAACAGGTACGCTCGAGACAAGTATTCTGTAATAACCTTGAACAGGTACGCTCGAGACAAGTATTTTATAATAACCTTCAACATGTACACTCGAGACAAGTATTTTGTTATAACCTTCAACAGGTACGCTCGAGACAAGTATTTTGTAATAACCTTCAACAGGTACACTCGAAATACCCTTTTCGAATTAACCTTCATCAGGTACGGTCGAGACAAGTATTTTGGATTAACCTTCATCATGTACGATCAAGACACGTTTTCGGATTAACCTTATTCAGGTACACTCGAGACATGTGTTTTGGATTAACCTTAATCAGGTACGTTAGAGACACCTTTTTTGGATAAACCTTCATCAGGTACACTAGAGACACGTGTTTTGGAATAACTTTCATTGAGTACGCTCGAGACACGTGTTCTGGAATAACTTTTATTGAGTACGCTCGAGACACGTGTTTTTGGAATAACTTTCATTGAGTACGCTCGATATTGAAAGTTTGGAAAGCCAAAAATAGAAACGGTTTGAGAGAAAAACAACAAACAGAACAGCCAACTTTGCAGCCAACTTTGTGTTCGTTGGTGCTGCAACCTTAGTATGAGTTCAATAGCATATCATAGCTTGGTATTTACAGACAAAATATATCAATTATTTAATAAGTTAAAAGAAGAAAAATGTCGATTTCTCTTCGTGGTATTGAACACTTAATCTTCACAAGAATCCATAAAATTTGTTTTTATCAGTTTAAAGAATAATGTCTCGCCTGTTTGAAGTAAATAAAATGTATCTGTGGTATGGTTCTGAATTTATTTCACCGTGTACATCTTTTGTACATTTTGTTTGTTCCATTTGTTTTTTATCCGAAGTCGGACACGTGATTTGGAATAACATTCATCAGTAACGTTGGAGACAGCGTGTTTTGTAATAACTTTCACAAGTACGCTCGAGACAAGTATTTTGGATTATACTTCCACGGATACGTTAGAGACATTATACAATTATTGACTTTTGATGAGGTTGATACAATGATTTATCAACCTCAGATATGATATTCACCGAGGCCAACGGCCGAGGGTGAATGTCATATTTCTGGGGTTGATAAATCATTGTATCAACTGAAATCAAAAGTCAACAATTGTTTTATTATATGACTTTTTAATCCTTCTCCAATTTTCTAGTATTTGCTCAAGATACTTTTAAAACTGCCTCTTGTCTTTATACTAATATCATCTGCTTTTGCAGTTGCTAATTTTCATAAGTTGAAATATTCACTAAATTTTACTAAAACAATACACCGAAAACAAGAAGAAGAGAAAACAAACACCAAAAATCAAGAAGAAAAAGAAAAAAGAAAAAACATAAAAAACGAGGAATTTGCATGACATCATAAACCTAAGTCATTGACGTTGTCTTGGAATATCAATATTTAGGAACACGGACGCTGTTCGAAATCTGTTATATTAACCTCTCGTGATTTTTGCCGCGGTGAATATAGTGTTTTATCAAAGAGGATTTCCTATGCTTTTAGCCAATGAGAAAACAGAAAAATTATAGTCAAATAATGACTTTTTTTTTATTAACCTTCATCAGGTACGTTCGAGACACGTGTTTTTGAATAACCTTCATCAGGTACGCTCGAGACACGTGTTTTGAAATTACCTTCATCAGGTACGCTCGAGACACGTGTTTTGGGATTAACCTTAATTAGGAACGCTCGAGACACGTTTTTTTTTTTATATTAACCGTAATCAGGTACACTCGAGACTCAATTTTAATTAACCTTTATCAGGTACGTTAGATACACCTTTTTTTTATCAACCTTCATCAGGTACGTTAGAGACACCTTTTCGGATTCACCTTCATCGGGTACGCTCGAGACGCGTATTTTGTAATAACTTTCATCGAGTAAGCTCAAAACACGTATTTTGGATTAACCTTCAACAGGTACGCTCGAGACAAGTATTTTAGATTAACCTTCCTCGGTTACACTTGAGACACGTATTTTGTAATAACTTTCATCGAGTACTGTTATGTATATGTATGGTCGAATGTGTTTTATAGTACAGTCGTGAAAGTATTAAATTTTACGTCAAAATCTTTGAATTTTTCGTACAGAAGAGTATAGTTGTACTATGCATTTGACAACCGACCAGATATTTGGATCTTTCATGTAAAATTTGGATGGACATGTAAAGGTGGATTTAGCCAATATTCAGAAGTCACCTTGGGAGTTTTTCATCAACAAAAAGACAACTGTACATTTTTTGTAAGATTTAAAGAACTGTTATTAAACTATATGTATATCATCGAAAGTTTTTGCAATTATTTATTTGTCATCTGATCTTTAATGTTTCATTTGGACTCGATAGAAATGTCTACACAAACAAACAAACTTTTAACCCGTACAGCTGTGTATTTATGTGTGCAGAAAACTATAATGTGACGTCCCTATCATCTTAGGGAGCTACCATTTGATTTTTATGGGGAGGGGCTGGGGTGCTAGGATTTTTGTTAGTTGTAATCTCTGTCCTGCCTTTTTATTTTCACTCTATTCGGTCCTGCCTTTTTTACATAAATTGTCATTCTGCCTTTTTTTTTTTGCCAAGTTGCTCATCCTGCCTTTTTTAAACTCAAAACTCCTGTCCTGCCTTTTTTCAAATTTCATTCTGAAGCATTTTACAATCTATCTGGTGTGTGATTATTGTTTATACACCTTATTTCTGTACACAGTTGGACTGAATCGATAGCGGATTGTCAGTAACGATGTGATACATGTAATAGTCATAAATAAAACCTAGGTTGGTATTGTCATATCTGGAGATTTTCATATGTTTCATCTTTTTTTTTGTGAGTGTGAAGTATGAGAGATTGGACATGTAAGAGACGGAGAATTAGTCGTATGTTCTTTTACTGGCATATCATGCATGCACATGTAGCTTATGAATTGTTTCATTGATGTAATATTCAAAGGTCTCTAATGATTATCTATCAATTTATTGTTTACCATAGTTTACAGCTACATTTATTACAAGACTCCAGAACTTTCCATTTGGGAGAGCGAGTAAATGTATCAAATGTATAATTTGTTTTAAGTAGATGTAGTTGATTGAACGTATAATGCGTGCATAAGGTCCTAAGGGGGAGATCGAGATGCCAGACGTTCGGATTTTTATATATATCTTTTTTAATGCATAGTTGATACTGGTGTGTATGCCAATGGATACTAGATCATGATGTGAGAACTGGTCAGCCTCCAATGTTTCAGGTTTTACAAATGTACTTACAAAGATTATTTGGAAACAGATTTTAGTCTAACACGGAAATGATTATATAGTTTGAATTCATATTGCATTTTCTCTTTTGTCTTGAAATTGTATACGAAAAACAACACATACAGCATTTTAATAAAATTTTCTTTTTATGAGGGCGGGATGTTATGTATATGTATCATGGTTGTATGTGTTTTATAGTAAAGTTGTTAGAGTTGTGTCCCTTTGTATAACGATGCCTATTTGTTATGTGGTGTAATTTATCTCTTTTGAATAAACGTGATATGGCCGTAGATGTGTTTTTGTTACTCTAAAGCAAATATAAGTTTAGATGCATGGGAGGGAGGTATATGTCCCCCATATAAACGTAAAAGTACACTCGAGACTGAAAGTTTGGAAAGCCAAAAGTAGAAACTGTTCGAGAGCAAAACAGCAAAGAGAGTGGGAGCAAGATCTTTTCTGTCAGAATTAACCTTCATCAGGTAAGCTCGAGGCACGTGTTTTGATTATTCGTCATCAAGTACGCTTGAGACACGTGTTTCGGAATAACCTTCATCAGGTACGTTCGAGACACATGTAATGGAATAACCTTCATCAGGTACGCTCAAGACACGTGTTTTGGAATAATCTTCATCAGGTACGTTCGAGACACCTTTTTTTGTTAACCTTCATCAGGTACGTTAGAGACACCTTTTTTGGAATCATAGACAATTACAATATAATACTTCCATGATAAGACAAAGAACAATCTACAATAAAACAGAATGATATATAATTACAATAAGCTTCTCTCGGTTAACAACAAAAATATGACAATATGATAATGTAATGAATAACAGCTTTGGGTAAGTGTTGCCTGACACAGAGCATTCAATTTCGTCACAAAAAGTTAAACACACAATTATAAAAACAAAGTGACTATTTTCAGCGGAACTAAAAGATAGCAGGTGTCTAAGATTGTAATAATATGTATAGTTATTTACATCATAGAATAAATTTTCGAAAATAAAAAAAAAAAAATAATAGATCAATTTATAAAATGCAACAGAAATGTTTCGGAGACCATACATTTTCTTAAACAAAGGTAAACATTGTACTCTTTCAGAAACACTCTAACACAGGTTTTATTTAACAAGCATAAACATCCTTTCAACAAAGAGCTTCATATTGAAATTCACAAATGTTCCTTTCTGGATATTTCTTTAAATGTCAAAAGGGGATCAACGTTTATAAGAAATGGCCCTTTATTTAATGAAATTTTAACCAACAGGATTGATGATCTAGAAGGTTGCAATGAATACCTTGTTTTGAAGTAATGTATGTGTCTTTCTTTTGAGGAAACTTTTATTTTTCCATTTCCTTCTTCACTTTGAATTTAATTCATCAGTTGTTATTTATATTTAATCTTCAACAAAACATTAAAAATAAACATATTCGTTGATGACATGGACAAATGTACTAAATATTTTCATCCACTGAAGACTAGCTCTTCTACCATTAAGTTATTACATGCTGATTTTATCCAAGAAGTGACCTTATACATTAATCCAATTAAAACAAATAATTACGAATTTCCTTGTTTTAATGTAAACAAATCAAAAGCATAGTGGAGTAGTAGTGGGCGTAAACATCCTGTTTTCTAACATATTACACCACTTTATAAAGTTACGTGTTAGTTATGTAAGATATATATAAAGCAGACTTCAAGCTTTACTGACATTTTATTATTTCAATCATGGAAAGCTATATCAAATTACTGTTGTTCTTCTTCATGATAGTTGTCGTTGTTCCGAATGGTGTAGACGGGTACTATGGTAAGTATGAATTCTTTACATATTGTTGATTTTTTGTCAAGTAAGACTTAGTATTAAATTATGGCATTTTATAGTATATCGTTTTATATTACATATGCTAACATTTTAGTTAGGGCCGTCATAAGTCCGTGCATCAGATATTTTTCATAACAAACATTTATTTTTTAAGGCAGAAGTACAGATCTGGGAAAACAACTAAGAATGAAAAGAGTGAAAACATGCTTGTTACTTTGGGAATATTTGAACTTAAAGAATAATTGTGAATCAAACTACATTGTATATTTTACGTTTTTTATAAAATTAAATGACAAAAATAAAATAAGGAGATGTGGTATGATTGCCAATGAGACTTCCCACCATAGACCAATTGACAATCTAATTAATGTTAAAAAACGAAGCATGATAGACAACAATAAACATCAATACATCGTAATAAAATCATCTCTGCTCGACTTAATTTTTTACTATCAGGGACAATTACGACCCCTTTCATCAAACCCTGGAATAGTTCATATAACAACAAAATCCATGAATTAGAATTGCTTGTCAAAATTAAATGATGCATTTTTCTGTAAATTTGAAGTTCATAAAATTTTGTTAATTATTCTCTTAAATCCTTTATTTAGAGTTGACAATCAAAACGTACGAGTTCTAGCGTCAATTATTAAGGAAGGTATCGCACGTGCGCAGTAGCACTATTTTGTAACTCTAGTCTGAACCCGAGCTGTACACCTGAAGTTTAATCAAGAAATACGTGATTTACCAGAATTTGGTTTTTTTCTGTTATTCGTCTTAGGTAGTTATTCTTTTAAACTAGTAGCATACACTACATTAACAGATACATGATATAGTTTTTCTGTCAAACTCACTATAATATTGTTGAATTTTATAAGCTGAAACCTGATGTTACAAGTTTCCGCTTAACACCTCAATTGAATTAGTAACTGTATTTGATAGTGCTTGGCATTCATTTGGGAGACATTAGAAATAAAATGCATACAGTCATAATATAATGACCCTCACCAAAAAAAAAAAAAAAAAAAAAAAAAAAAAAATCTTGTTTTAAATCATATATGTATGTAAATGCCTTTTTGTATTTATATTGATATATCAATGTATCAATATAGATTTTTTTGGTCAGATGTTTTAAATAATAAATATACTGCTTCAAACTAGTGTTTTACTAAATGACCTATACGATATATTTTGTAGTTTGTAATCTAAAGCCCGTAACCGGACGATGTAGAGCAAGCTTTCAAAGATACTATTACAATTGGCGAGCGAGACGATGTGAAGGATTTATATACGGTGGCTGTGGGGGAAATGGTAACAATTTCCGAAGTATTGCTGAATGCAGGGCTAAGTGTCCGTAACATATGTGTAAGTATATTGTATATTGTGGTTATGAATGAGACATTTGGTGGTACATGTACATGTGTCATGAAATAGAAGTTCCATCGTAATAATATGGAACGGTTATATTACAATTCAAAACTGTTAAAAGTGCGTATCTCAAACCCCTAGAAAGACTTTAAATTCCAATAGACAAGCCACAAAATACACATGTTTCAAGGAATTACATACGATGAATTAGATTGGTATTTACACCACACATTATGTTAGACAGTTACATGAGGGTCTGGATGGAGGTCCTTAATTTCTGTATTCATTGAATTTTTAGGGCATTTTTCTTTATCTTTAAAATAATGCTTATTCTGTAAAATTTTCATGAAAATGATTTTACCTTTAATTTTGTCAGTAATTAGGTGATTTCTTTATTCTGTACATTCATTTCTGCAATCAGTATTATGTTACCTTATTCTTTTATCTCCACGGTTTTTCGTTATACTTTCTCACCTCATTATTCTCTATTCTTTATATATTTTGCTCATTTTTCTCTATTCATTATATTTTTAGGCCATTATTCTCTATATTCTGTAAACCCCATACAGACTCTCTTACATGATAGTGGTTTAAGTATTTCATCTACAGTGACAAAAACCTGACAACACTAAGGTTGTGAGTACAAACATCGCACGACCTTATTTGACTACCATTGCCAAATTCCTGCCGAATTAACTTGAGGCCCTACCGCGGTTTTCTCCATCAATAAAACCTGGCCACCATAATATTTACAAGAGTGATGAAAGTGGCGACCACCAACAATCATCAATCAATCACAAACCACCTTCTGCATCCATTATTTCAATTCACCATGTAATCTTATATTGCTGATAAAAGCTGTTTGTATTTAAAAAGGAAATACTGTCATACTGTATACTGTCATAAAAGTGAGAGGTTCAGCTAGCTATAAAACCAGGTTTAATCCACCATTTACTACATAAGGAAATGCCTGTACCAAGTCAGGAATATGACAGTTGTTTTCCATTCGTTTGATGTGTTTGAGTTTTTGATTTGGCCATTTGATAAGGGGCTTTCCGTTTTGAATTTTCCTTGGAGTTCGGTATTGTTGTTATTTTACTTTTCTTTTAATCCATACAGAAAATGTATGAACACACTAATGTCAAAAGACACAATGTATGCACACACTAAGGTCAAAAGACACACTTCATTTATGAAAATAAGAATGAAAAGAGATAAAGGGAAACGTATATTACACATCGTTCAAAATAAAGGGATGTAGAGCGCAAAATACAGTGTTGTTCACAAATAGACACGTTTACTGATAGCCTACCCTTGAGCATTTGACATCACTCAAAACTAGGAAACAAGTTTTATATTGGATATAACCAGACTACCTTAAGCGATTAACCTTGAATGGTATATTTTCCAAAATAAAATTCCATTTCAAGTACATATTACATATCTACATACAATATGAAGAAGGAATGCGGGTATATTTTGAATCAAAATATGCTTTACATTTATCTTTTGTTTTTCAGATTCCAGAAAGAGCATAGAATTACAAATGCAAACAAAATAAAAGATATTTAATAATTCATAATAGAAAGGATTGTTTTTTTTTTTTATTTCGACCAAAACTGATGACATTTTCCTTTTTCTTTAAATGGCCAATCAAATAACCTGTTACTAGTAGGAACACATTTTTGTCTAATCACGTAAACTGTTATCTAGGCGATAATCGACTCTTTCGCAATAGCTGATATCACTTCCGGTTTTGATGGAAGTTCTATTACACAAATTTCACAGTCACTATCATGATTACTCATCAGTTGTCAGGTGAGTGTTGCATACAATTTTTCCTGCGCTTAACTTTTATCCACCCATTAATGACGACCCATATTCGACATATTGATTGCTATAGTTATTCGGCAATATCATGGTAGTATTATATCCTACTGCTACCACAGATTATACATATACATGTATATATCAATGTGTATAAGTATATTGAGCCTACTTCGATTCGCAGAGTTATACAATCAGTGCTAATGCGCATGTGCGCAATTTTCCCGAATCGAAGTGAAAAAACCACACCAGGGACTCTCAAAATAACTCGAACAATTCAAGCCCTTACCGTCCCCGATTCTCTTTGCCTCCAAATGGAGTGATCGTAGTGTTCGGAATATAACAATTGTATTATTCGGGTTATTCTCAAAATGGAAGATATAAATATATAGCAGCGGTTGTTAATTGTCTTTTTATAGACGTCGACAATAAACAACTTTATGTTCAAATTTGTTAATTATAATTAAATTAAAGAATTTCATTTTCTATTGATAAACATCACCGGCAGTTTTTACACACGTAAAATATTTGTCAATGCAAAAATACAACCAAAAAAATAAATTTCACTTAACACATATGACAGTTGTTATCAATTCGTTTGATGTGTTTGAACTTTTGATTTTGCCATTTGATTGAGGACTTTTCTTTTTGAATTTTCCTCGAAGTTCAGTATTTTTGTGATTTTACTTTCTTTGGCTGTATTTTGTAAACTTTCATTTATTTTGTATCATACTCTTCTTTGCAATTGTTCTTGTTTGTCGCCGTTTTGTAAATCTTCTAAAACGACAATATTTTAATACTTTACTAGTATTTTATCAATAAGCCTTTGTTGTGGGATTTTTTTTATGACACCTTACTTAGGATTGGAAACAATCTATGGCCGTGTTCACTTTGAGCTAGACTCGGTGTGTTGTTAGTGTCCTCAACACTTATACTAAACTCTATTACTGTTAGATTATAGAATTGTATAAGAGTGGTTTGATTACATTCAATAGTGTTGTTTGTTATCTTGACCCGTCTCTGTATATTCCGTAATAGACAGCATGCAGGCATCATAAAACTTCGGTAAAGAGTTCACACAAACATAAACAGATCAGATAAAGTTATTTAAATATTTAATTCTATATTAGGATTGCTATATTTGTCCATTTTTACGTCTTGTTTTGCACCTAAAGAGCCTGTTTAGATTTTAAGATTTTTGTCTTTGTCAGCACGGGAAAAAATGGCGGCTGCCATTGAATAATTTTTTTGTAGATTCCCTGTCTCCCATGTTTTTCTATATACTGCATTGCTTTAAGCTTTAAATTAACCCCAAAATATTCCGAAGATTTGATTAGATACTCTATTATGATTTATGACTGAGTAAAAGCTTGAAAATTATTTACGCAAAAGTGTGCCCCCTGTCGTAGGCACAAAAACTCGAACACCAGTTATCCTAACCGACATCAAAGCTATATATCTAATACCATTCAGTCAATCAGGAATTATAGAAAAAAGAAATTCAGTGGTGGTTCAAATCTGGAAGAACCACAAGGGAAGGTCTAGTCGGGCTAACGGAAAATATTGACCGACAAGTTGGTCACATTGATAACATTCATTTATATATTTTGTTAGGAACCTTTGATCTCTCCGGCTATAATGGTAAATTTATAACCACCTCAAACGACAAAAACTTAATAGAATCTCTAACTGAAAGATACAAAAATATAATTGAGCATACAAAAAAATGTCCAGTCTGTCGTGTTACATTCCTCGAATGTCCGCCTTCGTCAGTTGTGGGTTTTAATAAATATAGAGGCCATCCTGACAACTATCTTTGCTCCTCAAGAACAACAACTGATTGCTAACGCCATTAAACTAAATGAGGCAGTAAGAACCATACATCATTCTCTTCATACTTTCTCTCTAAATATCTGTGTCGACATCAGTCATCAACATCAGGCATCAAAGCATTTGACACTCAGAGACAACTATTCATTTTTCCTGTATAAAGACGGTATTCATTCACTTCCGATATTATCTCAAGTCTGGCTAAAACAGATCTCGTAAAATACAAAGGGACTGCTGGATGTAGATTAAAATTGTTTACTTTTCATGTTAGGAGTAGTCCTTAGAGAGATATAGGGCTTTCCAACGATGGGAGCATCTACGTGTTGACTCCTCTACCTATTGCAGATATGGGGTCTCGTCTTGACCTAAACAAAACTGTTATTGCTCCGATTTAAATGCCAAAGGACACACTTTTAATTTACTTAATGACTCTATCAGTGCCAATATTAAATCTGTGACTAGCTCCAGTGAATGCACTGTAAGCAATGACACGAAGAATGATGTATTACGCCAAACCAAACCATCAACCCCTTCTAATATCTGTATACTCATAAATCAAACAGAACTAGAGTACTCTCATAGGACTGATCAGTCTGAATCCAAACAAGATGAACTTTGTACAATATGCAATCAAATCGCTCGTAACGAAACCATCGAATGAAGTGATTGTGCACTCTTGGTCCATTTTGACAGTGCTGGAATTACTTGTCAATCTATCGAAATTCTCAATAACAACGACTTTGTCTGTCATTTATGCTCAGAAAACCTCTTATACAGTGTAAACACAACTAGTGATCAGATATCAAAATCGAAACTACAACATTTCTCAAATAACTCAGCATTCCGATCATAGGGAGAAAGAATGTCATCATGACAATGAGCGTATTAATCATAATGGAACCTAGACACATCTAAAACAACAACGTAACAAGACCAGCAAGAGACTGAAAACGAAACTCCTCTACCAAATACACAGGAAATCTACTGTAGTACTGCACAAGATCATAATGAACCACATTCTCATCTTTTACCCTCCTTCTGATCAAACTACGCTAAACCCTGCAAAAAAGAAAGAAAAAAAACTAACATAAAAAGTAGAAAAATCAAGACTGTAAACTGTGATGAGAGGTAATTTATTTTGAAGTTTGAGAGCGAACTCAATAAATTAAAGTCAGCAACTGAATTACAAAGGAAGACAAATGATCACATTGCCATCAACTCCAACAATCAGTTTGATAGTAATCAAACAATTGATAAAACTCTTCATTCTCCCAAGATCAACAACATTCGACAAAATTTAAACACGCAACTAGATATTCGTGAAGGGCAGATAACAGAGCAAGGCTTTAGAACAATTGAATTTCAATTAATGCAAAATATGACCATCAGCAACACGACATTCTTACAGTCACTCTCCCACTATGCTTCATCAAATGTTTACTGTCTGCTTATCTTCCTCAGATGAACATGTATCCAAACTGTGTACCTTCTATTCCTTCGCTAGCGACTCAGCAACAAAATCTTCCACATACTAGAAACCCTCACTTGACGCCTCCTATTCCACAACCTGCATACTATATGCAAACTTAGCATCAAAACCTTGCTCAATCTGGAAGCCCATACATGACGCCTCCTTTTCAAACAATTCCACCTACTGCACATCTGCAACCAGCACAGAGTGGTAAAATGGCATTCTCTCAACAACAAAGAACACAACCAAATAGTTAAAACAACATGACTACGCACATTCCAAAGTTCAGTGTAGTACATCCCTCTGTGAACATGCAACTTAGCCACAGACTAAAATGGAAATACTCATAAACGACAAATTAATGGGAAAAGGAAGAAGAGAAGGAACTGCCGCTCGCCTCATATAGAAAGATTGACAAACAACTTTTGTGTGTCCAGCGGATATAGGAAACACCTTGATTTATGACTCCTGTCTTTAAACTGCAGAGAATACTCCATCTCAAGATCAATATACCACTCTTCTTCCTAAAACTTAAGTCCATAACGAAGAGCGATCGTCGTCAAACAACGGAGAATCTGAGAAGTATCCTTTTCTACACAAGCTAGATTAAAAGCCTCCTCCAGACAATGAAAATGAAGTAGTCGACATGCAAATGACATAACAGAAGGGAAGTACCAGAAACTTCCCATAAATATATTGTCTTGCAACATGGAAGGAAAATGGAATTCTTCATTTTTATCAAGTCTTGGAAAAAACGTCGGACATCATTCTCATACAAGAATATTGGCTATACGAATGTCAAAAACAATCTCTCGGAGATATACTTCAAAATATGGATTATGCTATACGTTGTAGTGACACCTAAGACAACATCCACAACTTTAATTTGCCAAGAGGAAAAGGTGGAGTTGCAGTTGCTTGGACAAACACTTATCGCATAAGATAAAATAAATCAACGAGGGAAATGAAAAAATTCTAGCTGTAGAATTAGAAATAAGAAGATTTTGTAAGAGTGCCAATGAGACAACTCTTTATCCAAGTCACAATGTGTAAAAAGTAAACAATTATAGGTCAAAGTACGGCCTTCAACACGGAGCCTTGGCTCACACAGAACAGAAAGCTATAAAGGGTCCCAAAAAGACTAGCGTAAAACAATTCCAACAGGAAAACCAACGGTCTAATCTATATAAAAAACGAGAAACGAGAAACACTTATGAACCACATCAACAAATGAAAACCATCGAACAACAGGTTCCTGGCTAAGGACAGGTACTAACCAATGCAGCGGGTTTAAACGTTTGAACAGGCGCCAACCTTCACCTTACCTGAAATAGTAGTGTAACATTACAACATAGAAAGACACACTATAAAATATCAATTGAAATGGCTTAACTCAATCAAAAAGACACACTATAAAATATCAATTGAAATGGCTTAACTCAATCAAAAAGACATATTAACAAAAACAAGTAAACATACACTGAACGAATAAATTTGATCTATGACACAATATAAACACAATATTAAATAAAAAGGGGAGATGTAAAACAATGTCAAAAAGACAACTATAACCTTCGACAAAATGGCGTTAAACAAAATAACGTACACAGGTAAATTTAAATATAATAATTTTGTTGTTAGGAGTACAGAAATATTTTTTACAAAATAAATAAATTTGTTGTTCATAGTATGAGAACAGAAGTGAAAATTTATCGTCATACTCAATAGTTATCAAAGGTGGTACATGTTAAAAATAGTAAGACGAGATATAACACAAAATACACTGAATAACAAAAATGCATTACAAATTGTGTCACTTAGGTCAAATTAACACGAAAGTACGATCTGAGAGTACTCGCAGTTACTGAAAGCTAGTTAAAAGCCAAAAACAATTAGTAATACAAAATCATGCATCAGAGACTAAAATCAACTAAAACACATCCCAGGGATTTAGTGTTTTAACGCCATGGACAGTGAAAGAAGACATGACTTGTGCAATGCCAAAATAAAAGTATCGACAGGCAGTAGGAAAGTTAGGATTTAACCTTATAATAAATAATGTTATATATAGATAAATCAATCTCTATATAGAAAATGAACGTGGATGTGTATTTATACATCCCAACAGACCATTAGAAAAGAATACAAATTTAGTTATGTTTTAATTTGTTGATGACAAAATCGATATTTGTGCCAATGTAAACAATACTCAAAGATCTTATTACAACATTAATAAGCTAACCTTTACTAATAAGTTTGTTTAAAGGTTCGATGAGTATACACGGATCACATAGCGATTTCCGAGCTTTTAGTACAATATTACTATACTTTTGGTCCTTTTTTGTTTATAGCTCTTCATATTTTTAATAAGCTTTGGATTTTCAAATATTTTGGCCTCGAGCATCACTGAAGAGACATTGATTGTCGAAATGCGCATCTGGTGCAGAAAAATTGGTACCGTTTATGTTATTACCGTAAAATTTAGGATGTGAAATACCGTTTTTAATAATTTTCTACAGGTACAGCCAAATTTACTAATCAAATCTTTGTATCTATGAAAGAATTTAGTAAAAGTTTTGAGTAATTTATGGTAATGAAATCCCTGACTTAATAATTTACCAGTGATGCATTGATTACGTTCGTTAAAATCTATGACATCACTACACACACAAGCATAACGAACGAGTTGGGATATATAAACAACGTATGATGGAGCCAAAGGAACATCGCCGTCTAAAAAAGGAAAAATAACAATAGGGAATGAAAAATCGTCTCTTTTGTCGTAAATTTTAGTATGGAGTTCCCCTTTAGAAATTGAAATGTCTAAATCTAGAAAACGACAACTACTGCTGTTTATGTTAGATTTATTTAAAGTAAGTTCCTTTGGGTAATTTTTGGTAGTATATTAAGAGAACTCTAGATTATTTAACGAAAAAATATCATCAAGATAACTGTAGGTATTGTTGAATGTGTCAACCAAATGTAACAATGACCTGTCTTTACTGGGTTTGGTCATAAACTGAGATTCATAGCAATACAGGAATAAATCTGCTGTTAAAGGGGCGCAATTAGTGCCCGTAGGAATACCTACTACCTGTCGATACACTTTATCGCCGAAACGTACATATATGTTGCCCAGGAGAAAATTTAAAACGTCAATCATATCTTCACATTTCAAGTAAGTGTATCTAGCATACTTTCCTTTTTAATTACAGAAAAGGCTTTAGACGAGTTACAACAAAATAAATTTGAAACGAGATTTTTCAAAAGACCAATTAATCAAATTATTATTTTATTAATTGAACTTTTTCTTGATACGATTGTGTGGAAGTGTAGTGTAGAGAGTAGTAAAATCATAACTGTCAACAGAATTAAAAGGACCAGTAGCACGTATTTTATCTAAAACCTCTAAAGAATTTTTAACACTCCAAAAATAATTAAAACCATCATTTTCATAAGCTTTATTACAAAAGTTAATAACAAGTTCTTTGATAGTAGTAAGGGAGGTAGTTGAAGCACTGACAGATAAGTAGTAGAACACTTACTAGATGTGGAGATGAAACGAAATTTAAATGGTTGTTTGTGTAATTTAGGTAACGAGTACATAGTCGGGACTTTCAAATGATCAGAAGAGGCTTTAAGCTGGGTAGTGGCAGTGATATGCTTGTTTACAATTTGACTCTTTATGGAGCGTACGGACCTGAATGTAGAAGAATTGATAATATCGTTTTGGAGAACTTCCGTGTAGTATATGCGTCACACCACTACATTATTAGCTGCTTTGTCTGTCGGTACGAACTTAAACCGCTTTGCGAGTACTTGGAGTTTATTTTTTTATTCTAGAAATGGGTATATCATGAACCCTATTATTAATTTCAAAATTGTTTTCAAAATGAGCTTTCTATGTTGTGATGTTACACTATTGTTTCAGAAAAAGGGTGAAGGTTTGGTACCATTAAAACGTTTAAACCCGCTGCATTTGTTTGCACCTGTCCTAAGTCAGGAATCTGATGTTCAGTAGTTGTCGTTTGTTGATGTGGTTCATAAGTGTTTCTCGTTTCTCGTTTTTTATATAGATTAGACCGTTGGTTTTCCCGTTTGAATGGTTTTACACTAGTAATTTTTGGGTCCCTTTATTGCTTGCTGTTCGGTGTGAGCCAAGGCTCGGTGTTGAAGACCGTACTTTGACCTATAATGGTTTACTTTTATAAATGTTGACTTGGATGGAGAGTTGTCTCATTGGCACTCATACCACATCTTCTTATATCTATAAACGAATATCAACACTATCGGTCTTCAACGATGTTGAGGTCTCCTGTTATGACTCCTCTTTGCAACATCTGCATTATCGGTGCATATATGCCACCTAATAATTCGCATATTGAATATATGGAATGCCTGGATATTTTAAACTTCATTATTTCAACATATTCTGAATCTCACCAAATTGTATTATTAGGTAATCTAAATGGAACATTACCATGATTATTGTCACCCCGAAAAAACAACAAGCACGACAAGTTCTTGCAATCTTTTATGAAGGAAATGAAGCTCAACGTATATCCATCAGACCTTTTTCGGCCACGCTTGGGACGCTACATCTCAAATCGATTACATTCTTGACAACTCTACTGAAGGATCACTTTGCAATTACATAATCCAAGACAGATGTATGGAAAACATCTCTAGACATGTTCCAGTTTCAGCAACTTTCACAGTGTAACTAGAGCGAGATAAACAGTGTTATAATCCGAAGAAGTCAGTAACTCAAAAACCAGTTTGGAACAAAATCGATCTAGAAAAAAATAAATTATTTTTTAGTGTACGCCCGAACATCGGCGATGGGTCTGAATCCCCCGAGTGGGTTTAGGGCAGAGGAACTCATGGTAGGGGGTTTGAAAAAGGGGGGATAAAGCACCATCCGGAAAACTCGCGCGTTATTGAGAAAGAGATACTATTCCTGTTATTAAAAACTGATCAAAAGCAACATACTTAAGAGCCTAATTTGTTTAATTTTTTATGTTTGCTACATTCATTGTTATAAAAATGAGGAGATGTGGTATGATTGTTTACGAAGCAACTTTACAAACCAGCTACAATAAAGTAGTAATAAGCATTTAAGGTTACAGTACGGCCTTCAACTATGAGAAAAACCCATACGGTATAGTCGGCTATAAAAGGCCCCGACATGAAAAAGGTGAAACATTTTAAACGAGAAAACTAGCGTCTAGTTTATAACAAAACAAGCGAAAACAAATATGACAGACATGAACCAATGACAACCACTGTTCTACATGATGATGACTTGGGACAGACACAGTCAGAATGTGACGGTGTTAAACATATTTGTGAGCGCCCAAACCTTTCCTAACCTGGAACAGTGGTGTGACAGCACAACATAATAACAAACTGTAAAAAGCAGTTGTAATTGGTTTAAATCAAAAGATCGATACGAGGCACAAAAAACACTAACATAAAAACAATAGACACATCGCATCGAAATAAGAGTACTCGCGGTTACTGAAAACTTAGTAAGTTCAAAGCCAGTAACAACTAACATAAAAACAATAGACACATCGCATCGAAATAAGAGTACTCGCGGTTACTGAAAACTTAGTAAGTTCAAAGCCAGTAACAACTAACATAAAAACAATAGACACATCGCATCGAAATAAGAGTACTCGCGGTTACTGAAAACTTAGTAAGTTCAAAGCCAATTACAACAAATTGTTGATTTGTAATCTAATGTTCATTGGTTTTAGAGAAAATTTCCAATCGAGTTACTGTAAAATATGTTTAAAATGATGTGTAGGGAAAAACATTCATTCGACAAAAATCCAAAACTTTAGAGATAGTAAAACAGCAAGTTTCCATTTCGATGTTGTCGTTCTCTTAATTATTTTGACTTCATCTAATTTTCTCACCTTTTTATGCACAAATTTCGTTAATGGACATATGAAATAATTAGTTTTTTATGTGGTTTAAGTCAATAGAAGATCCATCCTTTATGTCAAAGAGCAAAACGACATCTAGAGGTCAACAAAAATAGAATCTATGTGAACTGAACTCTATATCGAACGAGTTTTGAAAATTTCGTGAATTAATTCAGCGAAGATAATAAAAGATTTGGTATAATCATCAATTTCCAAAAAAGACTAACTTAAAAATAAACTAATAAACCACCTACGAGGTTTTTACTTCAGAAATGCACATGAACTTGTTTACGGATAAGTTTGACACATACATGTATGTTCACTGTAAGACGTATCTATTTCGGAAACGATCGGTTTATTATATTGTTACATAACCTCCGGATCGGATGTTTTGTCGTGTTAAAACAACAATAGCATCCCTTTAGTTTTGCGTTTAACAGGAAAAAATATGATCTTATAAAATACACCGGACGAATTCATAGGAAATAAAACGAAAAAAAATTATGATATAATTACAACGCGTAAAAAAGGGGGAGAGAGTCCCCAATGGGTGGTATCAGTGTTATTCTGGAATAACATAAAATAGTTATATCAAAGATCAAAACTTTGGAAAGCTTATTAAAAGTTGTTGAGCACAAAAACCAAAAGGTCATAAAGTCACATTTGCCTGCATTTGCCTGTGAGACTTCCATCCTTAGCTTTGGTGCAATGACAATAACTTATGAGATGTAGACAAACTATATAATTTTAATCATAAATGTATGATTCAAAATATTTACTCTTTACTATTGATAATGCAAGTTTATAAAAATTTAAAGAAATTAATACATTTACTTTAATTAACCTGACGTGCATCTGTTTGATCCGAAGTTTAACACTCATCAGATCCTTCATCTAGTTTTCAGGGTTTTTTTCTTAATCGAGCGATAAATGATATTATCATAAAATTATACCTATACAAATAAAAATAAGGAGATGTATGATTGCCAATGAGACAACTATCCACCAAAGTTCAAATAAAGTGGATCTAAGCAATTATAGACAACCGTACGGCCTTCAACAATGAGAAAAACCTATTTTTCCAAGTTCTCTTTCTCATTGGCTAGAAACGTAGGAAATTTTCTAGGTAAACCGTTATATTCACCGCGGGAAAAATCACGAGAGGTTATTATAAGATTTAGAACAGCTAATGTGTACTAATAAATAGTTTTTTTCCTGAGTAGTCCTGCAGATCGGTGACAAAATTAATGGTTTGATGATAAAAGCACCGAATTTGGCATGGTAATAGTTCTTGGTGTTACAAGTTATATTAGCTATGAACCCACCTTGAAATTTCAAAATGGCGGCCTTTTATCAAGATGACCGCCATTAATATCAAAATCAACATATATCACTTATATAAGGTCAAATTTAAGGTAAAATTAGGCATGGTAGTAGTGCTAGGTGTTTCGAAAAATATTAGCTATGAACCCACCTTGAAAATCAATATGGCGGCTTTTTCCAAGATGGTCGCCATAAAATCGATGGGTTAATGCCAAAAAGTCGTATCTGAAAATTTCTACATTTTGGTTAAACAAAAAAGAGACTTTTTTTTCATTTATTATTTAATACACATGCGCAATTTTCTGCATAATAGATAAATCGAAATGTGTCTAATTAAAGAAACATGATCCCATCATAATCAATTAAGCATACAATTTGATAAACATCTCTTTATCATATACACTTAGTAGGCATAATTTATTTGTTATGACTAATGCCAGATGTTACAGCCAGTTTATAGTTACAACTGATAAGATGCATTGCTAAAATATTTATTGATAAAATCAACATGTGTTTGCAATGCAATTACATATTACTGTCATATAATACGTTCTAGCTCTAGAATCAATTCAATAATCTACAATTTGATATGACCAGATAACAGTAACAACATATACATGAATTTGGTTTGAAGGAAATAATTAAAAAACTACTGTTAGAAATGCAAAATAAAATGTTAAAATGTAAGATCATTTATCATTTTTATAAAATAGAAAAGTAAAGTACCATTTTGCATTATGTGAAAGATACAATTTATTTGCATATCGGTTGGTCAAAAATAAAATTAATCTACATTTAAATTTCATATTATCTCAGTAAGATAAAAATAATAATATCATTACGGGAAAGTATAAAAATGCATATGAATAATGAAATAAATATAAAACAAATTTATGTATGAAAGATAATGCAGATTTGATCCATTTTTACTATTTCATGTGATGATTTTAAGGAAAACAAGGTTTCTTTTTCAATTTAGTTATAGTTATTGAAATCGTATATACACTTGACTAAAAAAAATATCTAATTCCTTTCTTACAGTTCTTATAGAATCTTTAAAAATCTATCTGTCAACATCGCAAACATATAAAGTTGAAAAATCTGTTGGAGCCATAACTGAAACAGAGATTTAACATCCTGATACAACTTTCAAAAATCCAGTGTCATAACAACTGTCATATCTAACATGTCTAATCCTGGTAAGAGTCATTCTTCTCTTCTTCAACGTCAGTTTCGGCAAGAGTGTCTTTCACATTTATGTTGGCTAGTAACGATTTGTAATACTCATGGTATTCAGAAGGAATGATTCCTTTCTTACAAAGCCCAACTAGATCTTTTTTCTTTGCAGCTGAAATAGACTGTCGTGATGTGTATTTCTTTATAAGCTGGTACTCTTCAGTTGCCCTTCCTCTTGTAGATGTCAGGGCGACTTTCATTTCACGGAATTCATCATCCATCTTGTACTTAAATAAAATGCAGTCTGGAGTTTCTTTCGTGTACCTTAGCCATCTTATCTTCAGCCATTTGATCTTTTTGCCATTAACATCTTCTTCTCTGAATTTCATATTTTTCTTTGGAAGATCTTTAAAGTCATATATATCTTCGTATTTTAGGGGCACAATCATGTAAGGATCTTTTCTCCTGGTCATTCGCATCACTGTTGCCCACTGTTAAGGCACAAATATTTCGGTTTTCTTTTTGGCAAATTCAATTGCTGAGCGCATGCTGTCACACTCCATTTGAGTGTGACCGCTTTCCAAGAATTTGTGATCGATGACCTTGATTGATTGGTGAGTATTCACTACATGCAACAAACACGATGCAATAAACTGATTGCGGTTTTGTCCAGAACAGGCATCAGAATAAAATATAGCATGCGTGGTAGTACATGACATAGATAAAAGTTGCAGATAGAGACATGTACCAATCTCACAAGACCCTCTTTGCGCATCTACTTCAGACCAAAGATAAAATGTTGCCTTATTATTTGCCAAATTGTAAATGGACAAGTTGTAGCAGTTTAACTTTCTCATGTAGAACATTTGACTGACTAAGCTGCATAGTGTTTGCAGTACTGCTTGCAGATCAAATGTGCCCACAAAAAGTTTGCTAACTCTTTATCTTTTTTCTTTTCTTCTCTGGCTTTGATTTTCCTTGCTTGATGTTTATCGTATGCTTTCTTTATATCATTTGTAAGTGTCCCTTCAATGTTTCGCTGGTGATAGGTTGTGCAAACTGCACAGTGGTCCTTTTTGGTACATGAAAAGAAAAGTTATACTCTTCATTGAAAATTTTCCTATACACAGCTTGACTGACAATGTCTTTCTCAGGAATTTGATCTTTACATTGTACTATATATAATTCGTACATCGTTTTATATTCAGGTCTGCTCCTAAATACTTCCTATTTGAATCTTTACGAGTGTAATGGCCATCTACTACCGGAAAAGACTCTATGAGTCGTCTTACCAAATCCATTGCTGTATTGGCTGTTTTGTTGTAGGGCGCATGTTTGCCGCGTTTATCTTCTCCAACAAAAACGCCATCTTGTTGATTCTGCAATGCATTGTTTGCAAAGGTCTCACTGATCCCTAAAGTTGTTAAAAAAAATTTCTTGCATATTTTGATATTGTTTCCATCAACGTTAAGTGAGTACGATCTGTGAACATTTTTATTTTTTTGAACAGGTTCGTTGTTATCATCTAAATATGTTCTAGTTTTCTTTTGTGTTGTATTAGCGATGATAAAATCCTTCTTTCTGTCGTTTGTATCCAGAGACCAAAATGTTTTGAAAATTTGCTGCTTTGCTCGTCGTCTATACCTAAATGACATTTAAAAGTGCATTTTGAACAGTCTACAGGTTTTACTTTTTTTTCTTGAACAACTGTCCCTTTCACTGAAATATACTCCTTTCCTGAAAGTCTCAGTTGTTTCCTAATATTCTTCTTCCATGTTTCAGGGGTCGCTTTCCGTTTTCTAAATAAAGACTTTTGTGGTGGTGTAATAAAATTCGGAGCTTTTCTTGGTGGTGTTCCTGTTGATCTACCTTTTTTCTTTGGTTTAAGTGGAGTTTTACAAGCTCATCAATGCTATCATCTTTAGGACTTTGATAGAATGAATCATGTTCTTTCTCGGTGTCCTGACTATTGTTTTGGTCTTCAGTTGTTTCATTTCCTCTCATTTTATTTTCATCAGGAACGGTCAAGCCTTCTTGCTGTTTTTGTTCATCTTCTAACTGGGGCTCACCGAGCTTAGGAATAAATTCTATTGTTGTCTCTGTTTCTATTTCGTCTATGTTCCCTATAACCTCTGTGTTTTCTACCTGTTCTATTGTTGTCTCTGTTTCTATTTCCTCTCTGTTCCCTATAACTTCTGTGTTTTCTCCGTGTTCTATTGTTGTCTCTGTTTCTATTTCATCTCTGGTCTCTATAACTTCTGTGTTTTCTCCCTGTTCTATTGGTGTAGATATTGACATTCTATGTTATGCATTTGTAATGTCTGACATACCTGTAATTTCGGAGGTAGGGTTTGGAATATGGACAATTTCATTGGACCATTCCTCGTCAGATGACCATTGGTTATCAGACATCTAGATAATCTAAGAAAAAAAGGAATGATATTAATAGTTTTGGAACCTCGAACAAATGTTCTGCACTTATTTACTTGAGATATAACACCTGAGAGCTCAAACATATCTTGACTCAACCTAGGTTAACTGTGCTTGAGAAACAGAAATATCTTTGCACAAGGTTTTGACAACTAGATCTGCATAAAAAGGTTATGATAAGATTTTATTAAATTAAAACCCCCTTTTTTTAATTATTATAAACAGGTAAGTAAGAGTGGGTTATATTAGACACTTTAAATTGTGTGTTGCGTCTGTACCAAGACTTATTTTTAGTAACATATAATACAAATAAGATAAGTACGAAGAAGTCTTTTATTGCATTATATTGCAAAATATTCGATTAATGAAATATTGCAAGATTTCATTAAAATAATTATAAAATTTTTCAAATAACGTTTTTCTAAATTAGTTCATGTAATTTGACATTCATATTTTGTTTATTCTTAAACATAATATATAATAACGATTCAACAAAATTATCTTAAAAATACTAGTTTCAAATGTGAGAGTTTATAACATGAAACGAGATATAAATATTGTTGTTGGTTAATATTCAGACTAGGTGTCAAAGGTATTTGGGCTTAATATCATTCCTTTATTTTACCTTTAATTAGATGGTGTTTAATCTACGTCATCAACAACTAATTTATTATACATTGGATCTTCTCAATCTGAAAATGGTGAGAAAAGTCATTTTTATGTGTTTGAGCTTTTGATTTTTCCATTTGATAAGGAACTTTCCGTTTTAAATATTCCTAGGAGTTCGGTACTTTTTATTATTTAACTTTTTTATATCCCTTCCTATAAGAGAAAAATATCATAAACTCTTGCTTGATAACTAATGATTAAAAATAATAATGATCCTTACTTTTATTCATCAAATTCAAAGATATTTAGGGTAATATCAAATTAATATAAATTTACGTTATATAAGATTAAAAAGCAACTAAAAACAGGCATCTAGATTTGACTAGAAATCCTAATCGGATTATTTATTTGATAAGATACATTGCAATCACATAATTAACTTGAATAATTCAAAATAATAAAAGATATACATACCATTTAAAGTTCTTTTGTCTGTATTCCAATCTAGAATTTTCATTATATACTACATAACCACATGATCAGTTTCTATTTTGTGTAAAATACAATTCACTTATATTTGCTTTACGACTTCTTTTAACTCTACTTGTGTATTTATAATAAACATCTGGAACATATTATCTTCTGATAAGCCCTGTAAGTTCTTATTGCATTAAAATAAATTATGTATCATGCAGAGCCAAAACCACTTATCAGTTCTTACTGTTATATAGCGCAAACATCTAAATTAACCAGAAATGTATTCTAAATCTTCAAAATGATTTATCTCAAAATAATACAGTTTGGTTGAAAAAAAGTTATTTAACAATTACTTCTGATTTTGCATTCTATAGTATTTTTAGGTGCAATGGTTAGGCATTTGACTTTTAATTTCAATTCAGATAAGACATTTAAGTTCTATCGTATAAAAAAATCAATGCATTATTTGATTGATCTAATATTTATAGGGATTATTTATAATGCAGTTCACCATATAATAAGCAAAATAACCCATTTTGAGTACATTTTCAGATACGACTCTTTGGCACTAACCCCTCGAAATATCAAAATCAACAAATATCCCTCATTTTAGCTCAAATTTGTCATGTTAGTAGTGCTGGGTGCTTCGAACAATATAAGCTATGAACCCAATTTGAAATTTCAATATGGCAGCTTTTTCCAAAATGGCCGCCATAAGATATCAAAATCAACAAAACCCACTTACAGAAGGTTACAAAGTGTTTTGTTTTGACGATCCTTCAGTAAAACCTAGTGCCCTATAATACCAAGTGTATGCCACATTTATATACTAAAGCCAAACATCGAAAGATTTGTTAGGAAAGTATAGAAAATCATAACTACGGTACCATTCTTGCAGAACAATAGTCTACAACGAGGGATCACGTATAGACACTGGCGCTATTCTAATACTTAAGCTAGACTTAACTAGAATGTATACTTCTCGACTTGAACAGTTTTGTCTGTGATCAACTGGAAGAGGATATAGTAATGATCTAAAAATTGCATTAATCTCAGGCTTTCTAGGCCATTAACAAAAGCAGGTGCTTGCTTCTTCTGTTTAGTGATTATTTTGGTGTTGCAATTAAACAAGTAACCGCAACAATGTGCTTGTATAGCAACGATATTTGTTTAAAAGCTACACATGCAGATAGTTCAAAAAGACATGATGTAGGCAAAAGTCTTTTCAACATTCATTAAAATCGCTTGGCCAAATATTCAGATGCAGTCGAGTTATTCCATTGAGGCAAATACGACGCTATCCATTTCAAAGTTACTTCAGTTTTATTTCTCAATTCTTCTTTAACATTGCATTCAATTGAACTAAAACCATCTCTTAATGTATATAGGCCTTTTACTGGATGCTAGAACCAGGAAAGGAGGTACTAAATAACAAAATGTACAGTTTACGTTTGTCGTTAATGAATGATCCACTTATTCATTTATCTACAGTACTAGAAGATTCCATTTATGAAACATTCAACCTTGAATATATTCCTCCCGCGAAACCTTGTGGTTTCACAACAGCAGCCGTGGACAATATTGAGAAAAAAAGTTCAACTACGGCTAAAGAATCGCTACATAGTACGACAATTTCAATATTTTAGCATTTTCTTAGTCTAACTTGGCAAAATCGTCATATTACCTTTTGCTTTGAAATATATGCATTTCTCTTATAATCTCTGGTACTTTAACCAATATATTATGCGCAAGCACAACTGTTCATATCATTGCTATAACTTATTATATATTTTACTATAGAATAAGATATATCCTCAATACTAACCAAATATAACCTTGCGTTTCATACTTACATCTAATAATAACCGTTTTATGCAGATGCACTTTTGATATCAGTTGTTAACAATGATTTACCAACCCCATAGATAAGGACATTCACCCTCGGCCGTTAGTCTCGGTGAATATCATATCTCTGGGGTTGATAAATCATTGCATCGACCTCATCAAAATTCAATAATTGTATAGTGTAGAAACACATTTCATTTTAATCCAAGCAATTAATGATACTAGTAGAGTAGAAAAACGTTTCATCTAAATCCGAGCGATAAAACATAGTGTAGAAAGATGTTTTATCTGAATCCGAGCGATGAAAAATAGTGTAGAAATGCGGGTCACCATCCGAGCGTTTTCTGAATGTGTAAGAAAAGACAATGTCAAACGAATCGAATTTGGCATACTGAGCATACTAATATATCACATTTATAACATCATTTCAAAGATTTTTTTTTATCTTGGTACTTTTTATTGTAGCTTTGAGATAAAATTGCTGCGCAGGGGCGGATCCAGCAATTTAAAAAAGGGGGGTTCCCAACCAAGGATAAAGGGGTTCCAACTATATGTCCCCATTCAAATGCATTGATCGTCCAAAAAAAGGGGGGTTCCAACCCCCGGAACCCCCTCTGGATCCGCCACTGCTGCGCATATAACATTCAGTCTAGTTGTTATACAACAAATCAGATTGCATAGTGATTGATTGATTGTTGGTTGCTTAACGTCCAGTGGCAAATAGATTGCATAGTGCAGAAGATATAATATCGTTATGAATATTTAATACAAAAACTAATATTGCATCTAATCATTAAAAAATAAGACGAAATGATTTTGTATTGGATGTCTTGATAGTCATTTTCCTTTCAGGAAAAATGGGTTGGTCGTTGTCATTTCATTCATCAATCAATAACCTTTCTGATACAGGCCTTGCTTGGAATGTACTGACATAAGCGTTAGGCAGATCTGGGGCCGGTAACAACAAGCTCTCTTAGCACTTGAGATCATTTTAAGACTGTCTTAGTGACGAAGAGTGTAACAAAAAGCAATCTTATATCAATCTTAGAATGATTGACAGCCCTTAACACATTCGAATTTCTTACGGATTTAAAGGAATTCTTTGCATCTCCTTATCGCGTAAACTTATCAATTAGGGTAACTCGAAAACATCATATTATTTTTGTCTTTAACAAAAACTCTTTGCATCAATTTTAGGGGAATACGATACAGGGGCCAGTAACAAGAAACTTCTCTTAAAGTTCTCGCAAGTCATAGTTTACGTTTGCACAAAGAGTGCACTAAGAATCTTTTAAGAGTGTAACTAACCAGAACCATTCTTTCCCCGCCCTTTTCTTTTTCTTACCATCGTTTAAGAATACCCTTAAGGCGCGGTCTTATTCTTATTACACTTACTAACTTTCCGTCCTGTCATTCATTTTCGTAACCCCGAACGACGATGTTTTATAGTTTCGGGGGAAATTTGAGGATCATTGAAAAACAAAAAGATGTGGTATGATTGCCAATGAGACAACTCTCTAACATGCAGAGACTCCATGACGTAGAATTTAACAACTCAGATAGGTCTCCGTACGGCCTTCAGCAATGAGCAAAACCCATACCGCATAGTAAGTTATATTAGGCCCCGAAATGTAAAATGTTAAACAATTCAAACGAGAAAACTAACGGCCTGGTTTATGAACTAAACAATTAACGAAAAACAAATATGATATACAGCAACAAACAACAACCACTGAATTACAGGCTCCTGACTTGGGACAGTATACATAAGACCGTGCTTTAATTTTTTGAAAATTTGAGGATAGGTATATAAAAGACAGTATTTTATAGTTTTGTATGCAATTTGAGGATCAGTATATATAAGACGGTGTTTTGAAGTTTTTTGAAAAATTGAGGATAAGTATATATAAAACAGTATTTTATAGTTGTTGTTTTTTTGGGGGGAAGGGGGGGGATTTGAGGATCAGTATATATAAGACAGTATTTTATAGTTTTGTGGGGAATTTGAGGATCAGTATATATAAGACAGTATTTTATTTGAATTGAAATATTTAGATAAAAAATATCGGAATATTCATACCGTTTATTCAGTTCTTCTTTTTCATTAACGGAATAAACTGTACTGATAGATCGATAAATAGTTAGTAATTTTTTTTAATTTTTGATGGAAATTTGAGGATCAGTATATATGAGACAGTGTTTTAAAGTTAGGGGGAGGGAATTTTCGAGGATCCGTATATGTAAGGCAGTGTTTTAAAGTCTTGCGGGGGAGGGGAGGGGAGAGGATCAGTACATATAAGATACTATTTTATAGTTTTGGGGGAAATTTGAGGATCAGTATATATAAGACAGTTGTTAGAAATATACATTAAAAATATAATTTCTTTAATAATTTAGTGTCTGAAAGGGTCTCGAAATCAAGAGGATTTCAGCAGTCATGGAATAAGCGTCTTGTAAAGCGATATTGATTCCTTCGCCTGTTAATTATTCATCATATGTAAAACAAGCGCCATTTTCATTCAAAGAGTAGTTTAGGAGTGGATAGAACCACACTTACATTAAAACGTGTTAAGTAAGCATCGTGTTACGCTCGTAAATGCTTAAGTTGATACAAAGAGTTCTTACTAAAGGACAAACAAATTAAGATGTATTCGAGTTACCCCAATTGATAAGTTTATGATAAGGGGATGCAATGAATTCCTTTAAATCCGTAAGAAATTCGAAGTCTTAAGGGCTGTCAATCATTCTAAGATTGATATAAGATTGCTTCTTGTTACACTCTTAGTCACTAGGACGATCGTATAATAAGATGACCTTAAGTGCTTTAGTGCTAAGACATCTTCTTGTTACCGGTCCCAGTTTTGATACCACGGTGAAATTTTGACGAAAGTTTGCATACAAGCTATGTTCCACCTAGTCAATTCAATTATGTAATAAAAAATATACCTTCATGTGCTACTTTTAGAGATAAATGGTCAATATTTTGGACATTTTCTAGAAATTTTGGTTTCTTGGACGTTTCTATCCTTTGGAAAGACACACCTAACTACTTTGATTTAAAAGATAAACGCTACCGGATTTTTGTAAAAACATTTGGAATATCTTCTTGTATTCGATAAGTGCTTTGAATTTGTGTAATAATTCTTTGGAAATAATTCATTTTTATCACATTTTCCTGGTTTTAATAAAAAAAAAAAAAAAAAAAAAAACGGAATTTCACGCTATATATTTACCAGACTCAAGTTAGCGACCAATCCTAGCGACCAATCAAGCTAGCGACCAATTCTAGCGACCACTAAAGAACACAATGAGAATCAACTTGTCAAAGAATCATAATGTGGTATATGAGAAAACCACAAAACGACATAATGAAACAACGTTCTGTTAAAAATATAATCTGGCCACCAATACGGTTTATATTGTTTTTTAACCTTTAAATAACTAGATATATGCATCATATCAAGTCAGAAGGGACACTACAACACCAATGTCGTCAGTAGCATAATGTACTGACTAGTTTGGTTGCTAAATGTCTGCATCAATATAAATCAGTAAAGGAAGAACGTCCCAGAAAATCGTAAAAAGTCAAAATCTCTTAATACAATAGAAAAACAAAGGAGATAGGGTATCTTAAATCAGCAAATGCACAGCGAAAAACACACAAAAAGCAAAGGAACATTCTTTGTTTACGAACGATTTTTATTCCCCTACATAAACACATACTATATGTTATTATATATGTATTTATTGAAAGGAAAGTGCGCCCCTCTACGTATTTTACTCTATCAAGAAAGGCACTAGTTGGGAAAAATGTAAACTATATTTTGAGGTCGTCTTTACGTTTTCTCGGTTTTTCCAAACTCTTAACCGAGATCGTAAACAAAAATCAAGGATTGCAAACAAAATATTAAAACGGATCGTATATCCCCAATCAAATAATAGTTATATACGAGTAATTTACGGATACGAAATGAGAATAAAAAGTAAACAAATTGAATATGAAAAAAAACTACAGTGTTTGTCTATGATGATTTGCTCGCACAATTATTTTCCATATTTAAAGAACCGTAACTAATTTAAAAAAGTACATATTTTGATGAACATGTCTACCTAGTTTCAACTTGATCTGACTACAACATCGTCTTAGACTCAATCTAATGCAGTATAAATGGATGGATACACGGACAAACGAACGAACGAACGAACCTACAGACCAGATAACATTATGGTCCTTATTGTTGTAGGCGGAGCATAGAATAACTATTTAATGTGAGTTGACTTAAACTTGTTCCTTTGTACAATGTATAAGCTTTCAAATAAACGAAATAAGAAATATATTATGTTCGAAAGAATTACTATATACTGGCTTTTTACACTATTGTTTCAGAAAAAGGGTGAAGGTTTGGTACCATTAAAACGTTTAAACCCGCTGCATTTGTTTGCACCTGTCCTAAGTCAGGAATCTGATGTTCAGTAGTTGTCGTTTGTTGATGTGGTTCATAAGTGTTTCTCGTTTCTCGTTTTTATATAGATTAGACCGTTGGTTTTCCCGTTTGAATGGTTTTACACTAGTAATTTTTGGGGCCCTTTATAGCTTACTGTTCGATGTGAGCCTAGGCTCCGTGTTGAAGACCGTACTTTGACCTATAATGGTTTACATTTATAAATTTTGACTTGGATGGAGAGTTGTCTCATTGGCACTCATACCACATCTTCTTATATCTATTCGGTACCTCAAATGGTCCGAGTACACAGTTATCGTCCTTTGATTTGTCGTAGTGTGGACAGTGTGTTACTTGCCCATTTTTTTTTATACCCCTTCCAAATGTATTTCTTCATGTTTTATGCCTCAAATAGCAAGTAGGGGGATGAAAGCACACTGTAAAATATTTGGGTCATGAATTTTAAAGTAAAGTAGTGATTTGGTCCGGTTAAGAAAAGGTTAAAAATTAGCACTTCGGAAGCTGTCAAAAGATTTCAGAACCCCCTTAATTTAAAATTGTTCATATTTGGAGTTAGAGCCGATGAAGTTTTCTATAATATTTTGATATTATTGAGAAAGTGCAGGTGGGGTTCAATTCGAAGAAGGTTCTAACCCCCACAAAATCATTTCAGTGGGCCCTGCTCTGATTTATTACCTTTCATTTGAGCCATGTCCGGTGGCGAACTTTGCCGTATGAAGCTGGCGAAGCTTGCCGAAAGAATGTACGTTAGACACGAAAAAAAACAAGCATCGCCAGGTGTTGGAAAAAACTTTGTCGTAGGGAACTGTACAGAAAGAATGAAAAATTAGCCCATACCCATTACTGTATAGGTACCTCAGACTTTGGATGGCCAGTGAAGTCTTCAGGTGCACTTTCCCACCCAGGAATTGATACGAGTTGAAGATATGGATAATAGCTTTCAATCTAACCACCTGCGGTCAAGAACTTTGCCGTAGGGGGATGGGAGTAAAGCGACTGCTGCCACCACCCGTAATGGACCAAAATGAGAAATTGAGTATGTTGTTGTCAGCTTCCGGTGCACTTTCCCACCTGGGCATTTTCATGAATAAAAGTGCCTGGGACAAGCTTTCAATCCCACTAGGCGTGGGAAAAAACTTTGCCGTAGGGAACTGTACAAAAAGAATGAAAAATGAGCCCATACCCATTACTGTATAGGTAACTCAGACTTTGGATGGCCAGTGATGTCTTCAGGTGCTCTTTACCACCTAGGAATTGATACGACTTGAAGATATGCATAATAGCTTTCAATCTAACTACCTGCGGTCAAGAACTTTGCCGTAGGGGGATGGGAGTAAAGCGACTGCTGCCACCACCCGTAATGGACCGAAATGAGAAATTGAGTATGTTGTTGTCAGCTTCCGGTGCACTTTCCCAGCTGGGCATTTTCATGAATAAAGGGCCTGGGACAAGCTTTCAATCCCACTAGGTGTGGGAAAAACTTTGCCGTAGGAACTGTACAGAAAGAATGAAAATGAGCCCATACCCATTACTGTATAGGTACCTCAGACTTTGGATGGCCAGTGAAGTTTTCAGGTGCACTTTCCGACCCCGGAATTGATACGAGTTGAAGATATGGATAATAGCTTTCAATCTAACCACTTGCGGTCAACAACTTTGCCGTAGGGGATGGGAGTAAAGCGACTGCTGCCACCCTCGTAATGGACCAAAATGAGAAATAAAGTATGTTGTTGTCAGCTTCGGTGCACTTTCCCACCTGGGCATTTTCATGAATAAAAGGGCCTGGGACAAGCTTTCAATCCCACTAGGTGTGGGAAAAACATTTGCCGTAGGAACTGTACAGAAAGACTGAAAATGAGCCCATACCCATTACTGTATAGGTACCTCAGACTTTGGATGGCCAGTGAAGTCTTCAGGTGCACTTTCCCACTCAGGGATTGATACGAGTTGAAGATATGGATAATAGCTTTCAATCTAACCACCTGCGGTCAAGAACTTTCAGTAGGGGATGGGAGTAAAGCGACTGCTGCCACCACCCGTAATGGACCAAAATGAGAAATTGAGTATGTTGTTGTCAGCTTCCGGTGCACTTTCCCAGCTGGGCATTTTAATGAATAAAAGGGCCTGGGACAAGCTTTCAATCCCACTAGGTGTGGGAAAATACTTTGCTGTAGGGAACTGTAGAGAAAGACTGAAAAATGAGCCCATACCCATTACTGTATAGGTAACTCAGACTTTGGATGGCCAGTGAAGTCTTCAAGTGCACTTTCCCACCCAGGAATTGATACAAGTTGAAGATATGGATAATAGCTTTCAATCTAACCACCTGCAGTCAAGAACTTTGCCGTAGGGGGATGGGAGTAAAGCGCCTGCTGCCACCACCCGTAATGGACCAAAATGAGAAATTGAGTATGTTGTTGTCAGCTTCCGGTGCACTTTCCCACCTGGGCATTTTCATGAATAAAAGGGCCTGGGACAAGTTTTCAATCCCACTAGGTGCGGGAAAAACATTTGCCGTAGGGAACTGTACAGAAAGACTGAAAAATGAGCCCATACCCATTACTGTATAGGTACCTCAGACTTTGGATGGCCAGTGAAGTCTTCAGGTGCACTTTCCCACTCAGGGATTGATACGAGTTGAAGATATGGATAATAGCTTTCAATCTAACCACCTGCGGTCAAGAACTTTCAGTAGGGGGATGGGAGTAAAGCGACTGCTGCCACCACCCGTAATGGACCAAAACGAGAAATTGAGTATGTTGTTGTCAGCTTCCGGTGCACTTTCCCAGCTGGGCATTTTCATGAATAAAAGGGCCTGGGACAAGTTTTCAATCCCACTAGGTGTGGGAAAAAACTTTGCCGTAGGGAACTGTACAGAAAGAATGAAAAATGAGCCCATATCCATTACTGTATAGTTATCTCAGACTTTGGATGGCCAGTGAAGTCTTCAGGTGCACTTTCCGACCCCGGAATTGATACGAGTTGAAGATATGGATAATAGCTTTCAATCTAACCACTTGCGGTCAAGAACTTTGCGGTAGGGGTATGGGAGTAAAGCGACTGCTGCCACCACCCGTAATGGACCAAAATGAGAAATTGATTATGTTGTTGTCAGCTTCCGGTGCACTTTCCCACCTGGGCATTTTCATGAATAAAAGGGCCTGGGACAAGCTTTCAATCCTACTAGGTGTGGGAAAAAACTTTGCCGTAGGGAACTGTACAGAAAGATTGCAAAATGAGCCCATACCCATTACTGTATAGGTACCTCAGACTTTGGATGGCCAGTGAAGTCTTCACGTGCACTTTCCCACCCAGGGATTGATACGAGTTGAAGATATGGATAAAAAATTCGAAATTGGGTATGTTGTTGTCAGCTTCTTGTGCACTTTCTGTAAGGGCTGCATCTTATAACACCATTAAAATGAAAGTAAATAAAAAGGTTTATGCCTCCATTCACATAGATCGAAGAAACAATTCATTGATACTATGTCATTAGTGAAATGATTTACACTGAATAATCAATAAATTAAAGGTTGATTAAGCACAGAAAATGAGTAAACATTAGTAAATTTTAAAACGGCATGATAGTAATAGTTAAAAGGAATTCAAATTGAGAGATGTAGGAAATCCTTTTGCCGACAAGCTCAAGTTATCGTAAATCTTCGTCCTCAAATAAAACCATTACGAACATTGGATTTTCGTCTTTACAATGTATGACATGTATATTTTATTAACAAAAATATAATCTGAGATGAATAGGATATTTTGACAAAAGTAAAACAAACAGCAACGTCGCTCTAGTAAGACTAGAAAATATGAAAGCCAAACCTAAATATATTTTTGATTGACTAAATATTAATTCTTGATCTTCCTGATCTCTCAATCTTCCTAAAATTATACATAAAGTTAGTTGATATATAGATATAAATGAAATAAAAGGAATTTGGATACACTTTTGTCTTCTATATTTCTGGAAGACTCAAAGTGCTAGTTTGATATTCAAAGTAGATAGTGAAAATCGCTGCAGTGAGACCTCCTGGTCTTTCACTATACATAAAAATTGTTAATCTTGTCTATTTCGTATATAAACAGATGCTGTCAAAAGGATTTCCCAGAAAATAATATTATCTTCGATATGTACGGAGGGCTTCATGTGTTACTTTTCAAATGAAAATCGTAAAAATTCAGATAGATGGGTACAGAGCGTTGGCTAAATCTTCCTGATCTATCAATCTTCTTAATATTACACATAGAGTTGGTTAATATATAGATATACATGATATAACAAGGAATTTTAAATACTTCTCGTTCTATACTTGGGAAGGGTTCAGAGTGCAAGTCCGATATTCAAAACATATAGTGAAAATCTACCGGAGACAACTGAAAAACAGTGTGACCTTCCTGGTCTGTCAATATCCATACAGTTTGATAATCTTGTCTATTTTTTGTATATATACAGATGCTATGAAAGGGATTTCCAAGACAAATATCATCTTCGATGTATACGAAGGGCTTAAAGTGTCACTTTTCAAATAAAAGTCGTCAAAAAATAAGATAGAAGGGCACAGGGCGTATGCTAGATCTCTCTGATCTATCAATCTTCCTAATATTATACACAAAGCTAGTTAGTATATAGACATTTATGATATAAATAGGAATTTGGTTACACTTTTCGTCTGTTCGATATCAAAAAAGTATAGTGAAAGCCTATAGTTACCGGTGACCGCTATAAAAACAGTGAGACCCCCACTCCCCTTTGACATTTCACTATACATTACATCAACTTGCGTATACAATTTTTGTAGTGCTACGGTTTTGACGTTGGGTGACTGGAGTAACCTGTCGCATAGGCTTTTATCCTTCGTGCATATTTTGAATATCAAACTGACACTTTGAGCCCTCCGTAAACATAGAAGACAAGAAGTTTACCCAAATTCATTTAAGTCACGTTTTATCTTTATATGAACTAATTATCTGCATAATATTGGGAAGATTGAGAGATCAGGGGTCTTACCATCGCCCTATGCCCTTTAACCTGAATTTTGGACAGTTTTAAGCTCAAAGGTGACAATTTAAGCCCTCCTTAAATACTACAGATGACATTATTCTTGAAATTCAATTTGATTGCATCTTTATATGTACATACTAGTAGTCAAATTTTATGACCATTGAAAGACCAAGACCAAATTTCAATATCGAACCGACTGCTAGCCGGTTGCATATAGAATATCAAATAACGAATCCTTTGGAAGTTATATTCCTTTGAGCGCTTATTAAACCTATCATTCCAAGCTGTGATGTATACATATTCTAGATGTTGCTTCTATCTCTAATTTAGATTTAGAGTATTCATTTACACTTTTATGTAAATCAGCCAAATAATTTCTTTAGTTTTGACTAGTGAGATTAATGGTGACATAACCATGTGTTTCTGACCAACACCGATTGCACAGCTGATATGCACTCTGCTCTTGAGATATCACGACAGTGTTCTCGATACATATGATCTAGATTCTTGGTCGGTATATATGAGTTGTTTGAAATGATTTGGTGACAGATATACGGAGTTGACTTAGTTGTGCCGTCAACAAACACAGTAATCTTCACACTTTTTTTGTGAGCAAATACATTCGAGTTCCAGTGGATCATATATCTTTTTGTTTTGTAAAAAAAAACCAATACCCTTAGGCTGTGTGGAAGATAATGAGTGTATACTGTTCAACATATTCTGTATCAAATAAAGACGCTTATTTAAGAGATGAGATAATAAATGTCTTCTTCGTAAAACCTTTCGTTCAAACCAGTCATCAAGAATTTATGCAGTGATTTTCGTATACTAGTACATACAAAAATAATCCATTACGCTCGATCTAAAAAGGAGTAAATTGTTCACTGCTTCCAGCTGCTTTCCCTATAACAAATCCTCTGATTAATTTCTGTTGCAAGAGAACGTTGTCTTTACTCTGTGTAGTAGTTTCTTGTGAAGAAATATCTTTCACTTCAATTCATTTAAATAAAAAGATGATCTACTGTATGGAATGTAGAATAAAAACAAACACGGCGAACATACAGGAAACACGGATCGACAATGGTTGACATCAAAAGAGTGGGATTGGTCGGGCAAGTTTAATTTTGTCGACAATAAAGGATCTGTGTTGATTATTCATAATTTACTCATTGAAATGTATTTCGAAGTGCATAATTTTACTGGGCCTGGATCAGAATTAAAAAAATAAACCCTTGTAAAACACCCAAAACTAAAGTAATTTCTAAACAACCGAAAGGATCAGGCAGCCTAATGACACGGGCTATGTTATTCTGTACACAAGGAGGATATGTACCAAGTCATGTTTGTGACAAAAATACTAAGTGAACACAATCCTTCTATGCGCAAAAAATAGATAAGGTATTGTTAAATCTCTTATTGGAACCAACACGAATTTGAGCAGTGAACTCAATCATATTAACAATTCTATAGTTAAAATATAATAAATATTCATTTTAAGCATCATCGGGGTCTTCCTCATATAGCGTTGGAAGAATCGACCACGAATAAACAGGGCATATCAGTCAGGATATAAAATACAAATTCATTGGAAAATATGGACGGTATAAATACATCAAAAAATCATAGTAATTATAATCAAATAAATACGTTAGTAAACTAATACTCCGTAGACGTGATGTATCTACAATTACTATGTTGCAGTGAAAGCGAAAATCTACTGCTTTTGGTATCTATGATGACTTTATTTATTCGAAACACGAATCAATTCATCGGCTTGTTCAGGGGTGGTGAAATGGAGTATATAATGTTGCACACCATCTATGTGCTATTGTTTGAAAGACTTAACGTATCTACTAGCTGTATGTACTTGTGGTGGCGTAAATTTACTGCAGCCAAATAACAAATTAATTTATCATCTTTTCGAGATATTCGGGATATTCATGATACTTCCTCTACAAAACAGTTAACGTCTACTGAATTGAGATGATCAAACTTTAGATTACCAAGTTCATCATATTTGACGTCTGATCTAATTTCGTAAACCAATTATTTTCTATCCATTTTCATTATCATTATTTTGAATTATAATTTGTGTGTATTTAATATTTTGTATTCATTTTTTAGTGTCCATATACTGATGTGTGAATTTGAACGGTCAAGATGTATCTCTTGTCATCTATAGCTGACAAAGCATTCTTGTCAATCTTATAAAAATATTGTGAAGATGTCTCTAAATAATATTAATTGATTTGCTGTGATACTGAACATTGTTTCTTTTCTTCAAAACTTATAGTTTTTAAATAACATTTTCTTAACACCTTTTGCTTTACTTATATTTTACCATCTATTATGTGGGTGTACATTTTGGTATTCATCCCAACAAACTCGTCACTATTTAAACTATCATAAATAATGCCAATTTCAGTTTGGTCATCACCTGTTTCAATTTTTCAACCCGTTTGAATATCACGAACTACACTATCTGTGTCGGTAAAGAAAAGTTTAACATGATTTTCATATAATTTGCGTATAATTTTGCAATTAAATTGTTACATTCATGTTTTGAAACATGAAAATGCAATACCCCAAGTAAAATTGGCTTACTAAATTTCAGCTTTGTTTTTTTTTTATATGAACTGCTATCAACTGTTCTGTATAATTAACTCTGGTGTAAAACGTTGGTTTAGTCACATTTTTTTTTTTTTTTTCATTTATGAATCGGATCTCATGCATATATTATTTATAGTTTTTGCAAATATAGATTAACTTGTCTTTTCAACATATCCTGACATGGCTTTTGATCTGAAAGTTGCATTTTGATATATATATTTATCAAGCAAAAGGGTTTGAGCAAACATAATTATAATATAATCCTAGTCCATTTCTTTCCTAATGACACATATTGTTTAAGATTCCAATAATTGAGCACATACTTGTTGCGTTTTTTTTTTATGTTGGTTAGATTATTAAATGTAAATTTTCTAACCTTATTAATCCCCATATTTTCTGGTTCAAGTGGATAGTCATTAGGTGCTTCAAGAGTTTTTTTTATATTCAAGGTCGCATTCAATTATAATCTTAAAGACCTTTCAAATTTGTTCTCTTTCATATGGATTTACCCAATCAAAATCTCCTTGTAGATAAAGGTTGTGTCATAGCCCTCCCATATAAACTGCTAATAACAGAACAAGTATTTAGTTGTTTGTATTTATTCATGGCCAACCTCAAATGGATTATAAGCTTTACCATGTTTTTGAGTTATCATGGCAATTCTTGCTTTAATTGCCTTTTCAAGCACAAGCAGCACATCTGTTATCTGAATGCAGTTCCAATTAAAATTTTGTAGTTTCGACACTTTCATCATAAAGTCTTGCTCAAATGTTTCAAATACTGAGCATTTGAGCATATACAAAATCTTCAACACTCATATGCTTACCATTTAAAAAGTAAAATCCCAAAAATACTGTACTCCGAGGAAAATTCAAAACGGAAAGTCCCTAATCAAATGGCATAATCAAATAATAAAACGCATCAAACTGATGAACAACAACTGTCATATTCCTTACTTGTTACAGGCATTTTCAAATGTAGAAAATGGTGGACTGAACCTTGTTTTATAGCATTAAACCTCTCACTTGTATGACAGTCGCATCAAAATTCCATTATGCAAATCTTCTTTTGGTGGTAGGTTTGTTTCTTTCAATCTGTTTTTTTTTTTCTACACAGTCATGTGGATATGCAACCTTTGTATAAGTAAATTATAATATTCATCAATTTCTGTTTTTATTGTTTTAACCGGCCATTTATTCAATTTTACGCCAGACTGTCTCAGGAATTCGGCATCATCTAAATGAGTATATACTCTTATTTATCTTTCCTATTTTCTTTGAACAAAATAGTGTTTAGTATAAGTAATCTTTCCCTTGCTAATTTTCAACTCTTTTCAAACAAGTGTGCATCCAACCCACTGTGAAAAAAAATAACAAATACTTTTGTAAGTTGATTTTCATTTTGTGAGCTGTACCGCGATATTGTTCAGTAAAGTGGTCAGTAAAGTGATAACGGTAGCGGTCCTTTTGTTTACCCTCCAGCGCAAATATAAAAGGTTACACTTGAATAATGAGTAGTCTTCATACTCATTTTTTTTGTCTTTGTCCTGTTTAGTAAAATGTTTTAAATAGTGCAACACCAAAAGTGTCCATGAGTTGAAACTTGTGATCCAAAGGAGAAGCCTTTGATCTTTAACATTGATTATCGATAAAGGTCTATTACGTTAAATCCTTTACTTTGAGGTATTGTAAAGAGATAGGCTTCATCTTCCTCCTTATAAAAACGAGATTTATACTGAGACCATTTTTAATCTTTTTAAAATCAATTTTGAGGGAATCTGAAAAGTAAATGCGCAAAACTTGAACTCATCTACCAACTATTGTATTGTTATGAGTTACCTTAGCACTATTTTATGTGGATACAATGTCCAATTAACAATATTTTATCCTTATAATGAATATTAGTAATGGATCTCTTTGGCGATAATTTTCTCCTCATGGTCGAATGTCTACCCTATGCCCTAATTGAAATAGATTCATATTGTCTTTGACTTTTTCCATCATATATTTATTTTCAATTCGCAAACCTGTTGATCATTGCCTTGGAAAAAAAGTTTGTATCTTCTCAAATCCAACATTTCAGTACCACATGTTGTACAATTCTAAATCAAAATACAAAATCATGGAAAAATACACGTTACATCTTGTTCCACTTTTCTTTCTTACTTTTAAAATTGAAAATGGAAATGGGGAGTTTCAAAGAGACAACAACCGGACCAAAGAGCAGAAAACAGCCGAGGGCCACCAATAGGTCTTCAACACCACGAGATGTCCCGCACCCGGAGGCGTGCTTCAGCTGACCCCTAAACAAAAATATGTACTAGTTAATTGATAATGGATGTCAAACTAAACTCCGAAATACATAAATGAAGAATTGAAAATCATACAAGACTAACAAAGGCCAGAGACACCTGACTTTGGACAGGCGCAAAAAATGCAGAGGGCCACCAATAGGTCTTCAACACCACGAGATGTCCCGCACCCGGAGGCGTGCTTCAGCTGACCCTAAACAAAAATATGTACTAGTTAATTGATAATGGATGTCAAACTAAACTCCGAAATACATAAATGAAGAATTGAAAATCATACAAGACTAACAAAGGCCAGAGACACCTGACTTTGGACAGGCGCAAAAAATGCAGCGGGGTTGAATATGCTTGTGCGATCTCAACTCTCCCCCTATACCTCGAGCCAATATAGTAAAGCAAACACACAGTAATACGCAATGTAAAACTCGATTTAAGATAATTCCGAGTTCGATGTTAGAATAGGTAACAAAATAAACTAAGCAAAATGACAATGATACATGAATTACCAAAGGACTACTAGCATTTACTGACATGCCAGCTTTAGACCTCAATTAAACTGATTGAAAAATTATGTCTTCATCATATGAATATCAAACACAATCCCTTTCGTTAGGGATTTAGTATCATACCATCTTAAAATATTTAAGAAGAACATATCCCGTGTCATGCCAACAACTGGTTTAAGAATAAATGTGTATAATCCGATGCAAAGACCCTATAAATGAACCAATATTAACGCCAACATATGCCATCTTAAAATTATAACCTGACAACAGTATCGTAACTATATCCCTTCTAAATAAGTCTGTTAAAAGTTTTGGTAAGCATTTGAAGTGAATGCCGACATTTTTGTACATTGTAAAGAATATTACCATAAAAGATTGAATATGAAATACCTGAACGTATAAAATGTCTGCATGTTGATTTATATTTACGAATGATGTACTTGTACCGATGATAAAACTTAATAAATGTTTGATATTAAAAACCCTGGTGTAATATATTTTACAGTTATACGTAGATTTCTTTCGGTAAAATCTAATACTTTGTTACATACTTAGATATAAAAACACCATAAGATGGTGACAAGGAACGTCACCATCTAAAATGGATTATTAACTATAGGAAATAAAACAGTCATCTCTTTATTCATAAATTTCTTTAATTAACATACTGAAGTCGTCATTAAGAGAGCCAATATATCTAAAAATTTTATTAAATTTTTGTGTCAGATGTTGTTTCGATGGGTCTTTGCTGATTTTAATCGATAATATTAACTGATTACAATACAGAAACAAGTCAACAATAAGTGGTGCACAGTTAGTTCCAATTGGAATTCCGATAATTTGACGATATACGGAATCTCCAAAGCGAACTAAAATGTTATCTAGTAAAATTGAAGGCCAGATTTTTAATTTATCAACGCATTTTTTTTATTTTCATTACTTAATCCATTTTCGTTAAATGATGTTTGTAATTTTGAATGTTGGTGTCATGTTTTTGTTTTGGGTACTTTAAAATATATTTCGTTTTTAATTCAAAATTAAAAGAATCACTTCGCATATTGATCCATCTCATAATTTTTTGTTAAATTGTAATTATTAAGTCAATTTATTCGACAAAAATGTTGTTCTTTCTTTCGAAATTTTGATCCTCAGTTTGAAACTAGTGTCTAAGAAAGTATTCCTGTTATTAGCCAATTTTAAACCATCGTTACTCATGTATGATCCTTTAAAGTATGTCCCCTTGTAACACATTACTATTTCAGTACAAAAATAATACGTGCAAAGTTTTCACCTTTCGGTATTTAGCTGACTGAATATTGCTCATTCCAGACCTCCTCTACACCTCTTCTACATTTAAGATGCCGCCTTTCGGTCTTTAACTGACTGAATATTGCTCATTCCAGACCTACTTTACAATTCTTTTACATTTAAGATGTTATTAAAACACTTAATTAAGAATATTCTTCCATTTTATTACTTCACAATATTGATCTTTGGCTTTCTTCGAGTACGTTAACGGATTTTTTTTTATCTTTTATTTCTTTTCAATAGTCACCACCTGACTATAGTTTTTGGGGTAAACATTGAAAGTTTTATACAAGACTATCCATTCTGTTTTTTAATTCATATTCATAATCATAATTCAAGAATATAGTTATTAAAGAAAAATTAATAAATATAGGTGCTCACACTCACACTTTCTCTCACTCCTTACACACAGTCACTGCAATCTTACCATTAGTATGCATGTATGTCTATATATAAAGTAAAATCAAATATCAACTGCTCACTATAATATAATTTTAAGTGAAAACGATAACAAATTATGAAAAAATTGTATGTAGTGGGGACCAGAATCTTTCATAAGATGCTGCTCTATTATTTTTGTTTGCAATATAAAATTCATTAGATTTTTGGTATTGTTTTATTCTGGATTTAAGTCCTATAAAATTAAAAGCTATATTTCTTAACTTACATCTAAAGATGTAGTTTTTAGCTATGATAATTAACAAATTTATAAACAAACTCTTAGTAATAAATCCCAATAAAATTTCTTTCATACTGATGCTGAATTGCTCATCAAATAATTTGATTTTTCTGTAAAATGACAACCAAAAATTGTATGTAACATTACAATCATAAAATAAATGTTCTAATGTTTCTTCTTCCTCATTACAGAAGGTACACAGACTTGTTTCCTTTTACTTAATTCTATATAAAATGTATTTCTAGGTATTATTCTATGTAATATTTTTTATATATTGAAAATTCAGAGAAAATACTTAGACCATTCTGATATTTCAGAATTTGTTACATTCTCCCATTTCAAAAATTTCTCATATGGGAGTATGCATATTTTATCTACAAGATCTCTGTATCAAAATTTTAACTTCTTATTTTCCAATATCCTTTTAGAAAATGCATCAAAAGGAACAAAATTTTCTAAGTTCAAATCACAATAATCTTTGATGTATTTTTGATATATTTTGAATTTTACATAATAAACTATAGTATTTCAAAAAATTCCAAATTAAGTTTTTGTCTTACTTGTTGAAATGTTAATAGTGATTTACTTTGACTATCTACAATGTCCCTTATAAACTGTATACCATATAACTTCCATTTCATATATACAGGATATTCAGATATTGGTATACAGTTAAGAATATCCAATGACTAAATTTCTGGAACACATAACTTTGTATAAGGCTGTGCCATGTGTAGACAATCAAATATGTCTTTCCAAAATGGATTTTTTTAAGCAATTAGAAATTTCTTTAATCTTATCCTTTTGTAATGTAAAGACTCTGTCACCACCTAACTGCTTTAGTTCTGCTAGTAATAAATTCTGACAAGTACCATCTGAATTTGATAAAAATCTCTTTACCCAAGATAATTTAAGAATGCACAGAAAGACTGCAAATCCACCATATTTAATCCTCCCTGTGAAAAATGTGCAATAAGCGTACTACGCTTGACTCTATCAGTCTTACCATTACAAATGAAATTAAAAAACATAGCACTCAGCTCATTTAATTGTGAGTGAGGTAAATTCGGCAGGGCAGTCAACAAATAAATCAGTCTCGGCAATGCCAGAGTCTTAATTACAGTAATTTTACCTAGTAATGTTAATTTTCTATGTTGCCAGCTTTTTAGTATAGCTGAAACCTCTTTGATTTTTTTTCTAAAATAAATATCAAGAATACATTTTAAATCAAGCGAAAAATCTATTCCTAAAAGTCTAAAATTTGTGTGTGACCACATAAAATTGTAATCAGGACACGATATTTGATCAGAATATTTTTTGTTACCAATCCAGACAGCTCTTATCTTTGATTTGTTCATTTTAATCCAGATAACATATAAAAGAATGAAAACAATTGAGGCTTTCTTGTAGTGATGTCTCACTACCATCTAAAGTTAGAAAAGTATCATCTGCATACTGACTTAATAGTGTTTGTTTTCATTAATGAGGAAACCATGAATTTTGGGGTTTGACGTAAGTTTCAAAGATAATAACTCTTCACCAATAACAAACAAATAAGGGGAGAGCGTGTCCCCTTGTCTGCAACCTCTCTCAAGATTGAAAAAAAAAAGGATAAATTGCCATGGTTGATGACGCAACTTTTAGCACTTTTATAGAGAGTCTCGAACCATCTGCACATCGAAGGACCAAAATTAAAATGTTTTAATGCTTTTTTGTAAAAAGACCCAGTCAACAGAGTCAAATGCCTTTTCAAAATCAACCAATAAAAGTAAGGCGCTCATGTTGTGATTTTCAAGATAATGCATCAAATCATACAATAATCTAGTATTCTCTCCAATGAACCTCCCCTTGATAAATCCCTTTAGAGTGTCACTAATAATAAATGGTAATACAGACGTGACTCTGTTTGCTATAGCTGCAGAAGCTATCTTAATGTCTGTATTTAATAGGCTGATAGGTCGCCAATTACCAATATATCGCCTATCTTTTCCTTCTTTTGGTATACAAGTAATGACACTTTGATATTGAAAATCTGAAAAAAAGTCCAGACTTATATCCATAGAATAATGATCGATAAACAAATGGTCCAAGATCTCTCCAAAAGAATTTTTAAAAATCGACAGTAAATCCATCGCTTCCTTAACGGATTGACTAAAACATTCATCGTTCTACTCCTCAAACTTAGTCATTGTTCACTTATATGTATGCTCTCATTCACCTATGTAGTTCAATTTCAATAATTTATCTATATTTTATACCATTGTACATTTATTTGCGCTCGTATTATGTTATGGTGCTGTCTGAGTTGGAAGACAAACAAATGCTTGAGTATAAGTTCATGGATCTCTGTATGAAGTTTAAGCACAAGGTTCCATATCACTAAAGTATGGTTGGAAATGTTTCTGGTGGATTTATCCTAGCAGTTTTGTAAGAAGGGTCGAAAAAGGTTACTTTAACTGGTTCGTGGAAAATGAATTGCTTTAAAGACAAGAACTTTAGTATAAGTGTATTGATGTAAACACATTTTTAGAAGAAAGATCTATACCAAGATAAGACGTTTGGGATTGTTTTTGGGGGTTATTGTTCTAGCTGTTTTGTAATCAGTGACCACAAAGGGACCAGACACAATCATGTGTATGGTTTTAAGATAATAAACTGAATATAAGAGATGTTCCAAATCACAATAAGAACTTTTGGATTAATTTTGGGGGTTACTGTCATATCTGTTTAGGAATAAGAGCCAAAAAGGGTCTTACAAAATGTTTTTTGTCAGATTTGTAATGGGGCCTACAAAAACTTTTTTTCTGGTTTGCAGGCAACTACTTGAGAATCAGTAACCGGTCTAAATTTCAGTTCAAGATTACAAAACACAGTAGGAAGGTTGGATTTTATTTAAGGGGTCATTATAGAAACTGTTTAGAAATAGGGGTAAAAAAAAAAACGACGCAACAAGCACAATTATTTGTCTACGTCTGAGTGTGAAAGTCCCTATGAAACTCACAACATCAAACAACATTTCTTATTTGTCATCACAAGGGTGGCTCATTTTCCCCTCTTTCTGTACAGTTCCTTACTGCAAAGTTTTTACCCACACTTACATGTAGTGGGATTGAAAGCTTGTCCCATGCCCTTTTATTCATGAAAATCCCCATGTGGGAAAGTGCACCGGAAGCTGACAACCCCATACCCAATTTCTCAGTTTTGTCCATTACGGGTGGTGGCAGCGGTCGCTTTACTGCCATCCCCTACGGCAAAGTTCTTGACTGCAGGTGGTTAGATTGAAAGCTTTTATCCATATCTTCAACTCTTATCAATCCCACGGTGGGAAAGTGCACCTGAAGACTTCACTGGCCATCTAAAGTCTGAGGTACCTATACAGTAATGGGTATGGGCTCATTTTCAATCTTTCTGTACAGTTCCCTACGGCAAAGTTTTTATCCACACCTAGTGGGATTGAAAGCTTGTCCCAGGCCCTTTATTCATGAAAATACCCGGGTGGAAAGTGCACCGGAAGCTGACAACCCCATACCCAATTTCTCAGTTTTGTCCATTACGGGTGGTGGCAGCGGTCGCTTTACTGCCATCCCCCTACGGCAAAGTTCTTGACCGCAGATGGTTAGATTGAAAGCTTTTATCCATATCTTCAACTCTTATCAATCCCACGGTGGAAAGTGCACCTGAAGACTTCACTGGCCATCTAAAGTCTGAGGTACCTATACAGTAATGGGTATGGGCTCATTTTCAATCTTTCTGTACAGTTCCCTACGGCAAAGTTTTTATCCACACCTAGTGGGATTGAAAGCTTGTCCCAGGCCCTTTTATTCATGAAAATACCCGGGTGGGAAAGTGCACCGGAAGCTGACAACCCCATACCCAATTTCTCAGTTTTGTCCATTACGGGTGGTGGCAGCGGTCGCTTTACTACCATCCCCTACGGCAAAGTTCTTGACCGCAGGTGGTTAGATTGAAAGCTTTTATCCATATCTTCAACTCTTATCAATCCCACGGTGGAAAGTGCACCTGAAGACTTCACTGGCCATCTAAAGTCTGAGGTACCTATACAGTAATGGGTATGGGCTCATTTTCAATCTTTCTGTACAGTTCCCTACGGCAAAGTTTTTATCCACACCTAGTGGGATTGAAAGCTTGTCCCAGGCCCTTTATTCATGAAAATACCCGGGTGGGAAAGTGCACCGGAAGCTGACAACCCCATACCCAATTTCTCAGTTTTGTCCATTACGGGTGGTGGCAGCGGTCGCTTTACTGCCATCCCCCTACGGCAAAGTTCTTGACCGCAGGTGGTTAGATTGAAAGCTTTTATCCATATCTTCAACTCTTATCAATCCCACGGTGGGAAAGTGCACCTGAAGACTTCACTGGCCATCTAAAGTCTGAGGTACCTATACAGTAATGGGTATGGGCTCATTTTCAATCTTTCTGTACAGTTCCCTACGGCAAAGTTTTTATCCACACCTAGTGGGATTGAAAGCTTGTCCCAGGCCCTTTTATTCATGAAAATACCCGGGTGGGAAAGTGCACCGGAAGCTGATAACCCCATACCCAATTTCTCAGTTTTGTCCATTACGGGTGGTGGCAGCGGTCGCTTTACTGCCATCCCCTACGGCAAAGTTCTTGACCGCAGGTGGTTAGATTGAAAGCTTTTATCCATATCTTCAACTCTTATCAATCCCACGGTGGAAAGTGCACCTGAAGACTTCACTGGCCATCTAAAGTCTGAGGTACCTATACAGTAATGGGTATGGGCTCATTTTCAATCTTTCTGTACAGTTCCCTACGGCAAAGTTTTTATCCACACCTAGTGGGATTGAAAGCTTGTCCCAGGCCCTTTTATTCATGAAAATACCCGGGTGGGAAAGTGCACCGGAAGCTGACAACCCCATACCCAATTTCTCAGTTTTGTCCATTACGGGTGGTGGCAGCGGTCGCTTTACTGCCATCCCCCTACGGCAAAGTTCTTGACCGCAGGTGGTTAGATTGAAAGCTTTTATCCATATCTTCAACTCTTATCAATCCCACGGTGGGAAAGTGCACCTGAAGACTTCACTGGCCATCTAAAGTCTGAGGTACCTATACAGTAATGGGTATGGGCTCATTTTCAATCTTTCTGTACAGTTCCCTACGGCAAAGTTTTTATCCACACCTAGTGGGATTGAAAGCTTGTCCCAGGCCCTTTTATTCATGAAAATACCCGGGTGGGAAAGTGCACCGGAAGCTGACAACCCCATACCCAATTTCTCAGTTTTGTCCATTACGGGTGGTGGCAGCGGTCGCTTTACTGCCATCCCCCTACGGCAAAGTTCTTGACCGCAGGTGGTTAGATTGAAAGCTTTTATCCATTTCTTCAACTCTTATCAATCCTACGGTGGAAAGTGCACCTGAAGACTTCACTGGCCATCTAAAGTCTGAGGTACCTATACAGTAATGGGTATGGGCTCATTTTCAATCTTTCTGTACAGTTCCCTACGGCAAAGTTTTTATCCACACCTAGTGGGATTGAAAGCTTGTCCCAGGCCCTTTTATTCATGAAAATACCCGGGTGGGAAAGTGCACCGGAAGCTGACAACCCCATACCCAATTTCTCAGTTTTGTCCATTACGGGTGGTGGCAGCGGTCGCTTTACTGCCATCCCCTACGGCAAAGTTCTTGACCGCAGGTGGTTAGATTGAAAGCTTATATCCATATCTTCAACTCTTATCAATCCCACGGTGGGAAAGTGCACCTGAAGACTTCACTGGCCATCTAAAGTCTGAGGTACCTATACAGTAATGGGTATGGGCTCATTTTCAATCTTTCTGTACAGTTCCCTACGGCAAAGTTTTTATCCACACCTAGTGGGATTGAAAGCTTGTCCCAGGCCCTTTATTCATGAAAATACCCGGGTGGGAAAGTGCACCGGAAGCTGATAACCCCATACCCAATTTCTCAGTTTTGTCCATTACGGGTGGTGGCAGCGGTCGCTTTACTGCCATCCCCCTACGGCAAAGTTCTTGACCGCAGGTGGTTAGATTGAAAGCTTTTATCCATATCTTCAACTCTTATCAATCCCACGGTGGGAAAGTGCACCTGAAGACTTCACTGGCCATCTAAAGTCTGAGGTACCTATACAGTAATGGGTATGGGCTCATTTTCAATCTTTCTGTACAGTTCCCTACGGCAAAGTTTTTATCCACACCTAGTGGGATTGAAAGCTTGTCCCAGGCCCTTTTATTCATGAAAATACCCGGGTGGGAAAGTGCACCGGAAGCTGACAACCCCATACCCAATTTCTCAGTTTTGTCCATTACGGGTGGTGGCAGCGGTCGCTTTACTGCCATCCCCCTACGGCAAAGTTCTTGACCGCAGGTGGTTAGATTGAAAGCTTTTATCCATATCTTCAACTCTTATCAATCCCACGGTGGGAAAGTGCACCTGAAGACTTCACTGGCCATCTAAAGTCTGAGGTACCTATACAGTAATGGGTATGGGCTCATTTTCAATCTTTCTGTACAGTTCCTACGGCAAAGTTTTTATCCACACCTAGTGGGATTGAAAGCTTGTCCCAGGCCCTTTATTCATGAAAATACCCGGGTGGGAAAGTGCACCGGAAGCTGACAACCCCATACCCAATTTCTCAGTTTTGTCCATTACGGGTGGTGGCAGCGGTCGCTTTACTGCCATCCCCCTACGGCAAAGTTCTTGACCGCAGGTGGTTAGATTGAAAGCTTTTATCCATATCTTCAACTCTTATCAATCCCACGGTGGGAAAGTGCACCTGAAGACTTCACTGGCCATCTAAAGTCTGAGGTACCTATACAGTAATGGGTATGGGCTCATTTTCAATCTTTCTGTACAGTTCCCTACGGCAAAGTTTTTATCCACACCTAGTGGGATTGAAAGCTTGTCCCAGGCCCTTTTATTCATGAAAATACCCGGTGGGAAAGTGCACCGGAAGCTGACAACCCCATACCCAATTTCTCAGTTTTGTCCATTACGGGTGGTGGCAGCGGTCGCTTTACTGCCATCCCCCTACGGCAAAGTTCTTGACCGCAGGTGGTTAGATTGAAAGCTTTTATCCATATCTTCAACTCTTATCAATCCCACGGTGGAAAGTGCACCTGAAGACTTCACTGGCCATCTAAAGTCTGAGGTACCTATACAGTAATGGGTATGGGCTCATTTTCAATCTTTCTGTACAGTTCCCTACGGCAAAGTTTTTATCCACACCTAGTGGGATTGAAAGCTTGTCCCAGGCCCTTTTATTCATGAAAATACCCGGGTGGAAAGTGCACCGAAGCTGACAACCCCATACCCAATTTCTCAGTTTTGTCCATTACGGGTGGTGGCAGCGGTCGCTTTACTGCCATCCCCCTACGGCAAAGTTCTTGACCGCAGGTGGTTAGATTGAAAGCTTTTATCCATATCTTCAACTCTTATCAATCCCACGGTGGGAAAGTGCACCTGAAGACTTCACTGGCCATCTAAAGTCTGAGGTACCTATACAGTAATGGGTATGGGCTCATTTTCAATCTTTCTGTACAGTTCCCTACGGCAAAGTTTTTATCCACACCTAGTGGGATTGAAAGCTTGTCCCAGGCCCTTTTATTCATGAAAATACCCGGGTGGGAAAGTGCACCGGAAGCTGACAACCCCATACCCAATTTCTCAGTTTTGTCCATTACGGGTGGTGGCAGCGGTCGCTTTACTGCCATCCCCCTACGGCAAAGTTCTTGACCGCAGGTGGTTAGATTGAAAGCTTTTATCCATATCTTCAACTCTTATCAATCCCACGGTGGGAAAGTGCACCTGAAGACTTCACTGGCCATCTAAAGTCTGAGGTACCTATACAGTAATGGGTATGGGCTCATTTTCAATCTTTCTGTACAGTTCCCTACGGCAAAGTTTTTATCCACACCTAGTGGGATTGAAAGCTTGTCCCAGGCCCTTTTATTCATGAAAATACCCGGGTGGGAAAGTGCACCGGAAGCTGATAACCCCATACCCAATTTCTCAGTTTTGTCCATTACGGGTGGTGGCAGCGGTCGCTTTACTGCCATCCCCCTACGGCAAAGTTCTTGACCGCAGGTGGTTAGATTGAAATGTTTTTAAATATTACATTAATTTCTGGACATTTGGCTGGTATAGCTATGAAATTACGGAATGTCAAACAGAAAATAGCCCATTAAACATGTAAAATAACCTTGATGTTTTATAAACCATCTCTGAAGGCTAAATTAGAAGTCAGCTGTCTGAAAATGAATTTTATTGCACAATAACTTTCATATTTAAAAATCCACCGGGGCCAAAATGCGAAACCAAACTCCTAACTGTGTATTGCTATCTTCTGGTTTCCAGAAATTCGAAAATACAAAACAGGTACTAAGCCAAACTATACAACGGGAAAATATCCCTGCTTTTTTTTTTTTTCTGATTTTTATTTAACACGGGTCCTTTAGTGATCCTAAGTGAATACGCTTTCATTTGATACGAAAATGAACTAAATATTATACTTATTGACAAAGATTTATCATTATGCATAGGAACTATTTTCTTTGATATATGTACTACTTTGTTTGTTCTTTTGACCCGGTCGATATAGTAATCTTTTATCAATGTAATAGGAATAGATTGTTTCTCTTTTCATTTATCAATTATTTTCGACTGTTTATTTATTTGCTTATTATATTATATTTTCATTTTATTCATTCTAATCAGTATTTATTAATTGAACAAGACTGACATTCGAACTTATTTATTTATTTGATGTTTGTTATAATTTTGTAATGTTATTTACTTTTGCTTACCATTTTTAAAAAATATTCATATGAAATAATAATAATATTTCAATGTTTTTGGAAAGGTTTTCATGTGTGAACTGAAAATAACAGTTATATCTTCACAGAAGGCATTTACTTAAGAGTTTAAACAGTAAAGTTGACCTTATACAGTATAAAACATTATATAACTTTTCTGCATGAATACTTGTGTGATGCAAGATGTATAAGAAATATTTTGAGAAACACTTTTAAAGAACAACATTGTGGTACTAGAAACCGAAGGATTCATAACATTTATTTTCTTAATTTTGTGTTGATTATTTATGTCATTATACTTAAAAACATTTCTTGTGATATTTTTGTGTAATATGTAATATATCTGTTGTATATAAATGTTGAACAATTGAATAAAGATAAAAAAAATGCATCTGGCTGAACGTAGTTTAAATGTTTTGATTTGATAAATGTTGCATTGAATATGTTTTTTTCTATACCCCATATACTGTATCCAGAACCACTCCCTCACACCTAAATGGCTTTAAGGAAATACTCGATATTTGACAATGTCGAGGGTATAGAAACCCTTACATGATTTTTCTAGTTCCTTGTTCACTTAAACATTTTATTTATCTCATCGTAAGTTGACATTTGAACTGCTGTACTTAGATTTTTTATTCTGGTTTACAATACTTACGTATATGTTCCGGACCATATCAATATTTGGACCATACGCGTGTGGTCATGACCATATGCGTATACTCATATGGTCCGACCATACGCGTATGGTCGGACCATATGAGTTTCATACTCGTTTAATTATCAACGGGCCGGACCATATGAGTATTTGGACCATATAGGTATTTTTTTTAAATATGCAATCTGGGAACAGTATATCTAGTTAAAACAAAATCTCGATTTGATATAAATGTATAAAATGCAGCGGAATAAAAATAGTTCGTAAACAAAAGTTGTATTAAAATAGACATTTACAGAATATCATCAAACATGTGACACAGGCTTTATCTTAATATGTTATTTTTAGACATTTTCGAATTGCTGACACGTTTTTTTTTTATTTAATATATATATATTTCTTTTCTATGCTCCGATGGATATCAATATGCCGGCATTAAGCAACCAAGCTAGTTAGTGCATTCAGTTACAGACGTCACTGGTTTTGGTTAATTCCAATTCCACTTCAAATGCTGGGCAGCTCTTATCATTTAGTCGTTGAAAATTAACATATTCCGTTCTGGTAGCTAGAATTTCTATAGATATTTAACAGAACGTTTTATCGTAAAGGGTTTTGTGGTTTTCACTCATACCACAATATGATTCTTTGACAAGCTTATTCTTATTTCTAACTTAAGTGGACGATAAAATATATTCCGTACTGGTAGCTAGAATTTCTATTTAACAGAACGTTTTATGATAATGGGGTTTTCGGTTTTCACACATACCGCAATATGATTCTTTGACAAGCTGATTCTCACTGCTAACTTTAGTGGTCGATAGAATTGGTCGCTAGCTTGATTGGTCGCTAGAATTGGTCGCTAGCTTGAGTCTGGTATATATTTATCTAGTTTAAAAAAAATTCATCGGTGATTTGTTTAAAAATCTTCATAATCAAGGCAAATCTAGGAAGCTAGCTCACATTTTCTGGGTAGGCACATATAAAAACAAACGTTTCTCATCAACATTCTATTCTAATCTCTAAATTCTAATTACAAAACAATATCCGGAACATAATATTGAAGAAACTATACAAAGAACGATAACTCTATGAAAACTCACTGACCATGGCAATCTACATTCTAACATCCCCGCCCAACAAAAAACAAATCCATTTTGTTTCAGATGGTCAGTGAGATTTCATAACATTAAAAAAAAAATTATTCAAAACAGATCAATCATCATCATCAAATACTACTACTTTCGACATTGTTCGAAGACTCAAACCAAATGCTATAATATCATTTGCATGGTATATTTAGACTCACAGTAAATATTTATCAACAATGTGAAAAACACTGCAACATGTATGTATTCCCTTAGAAAATGAACAACACTGCAAACAAAGCATGTTTTCAACGGTATTAATGAAAATTCATAAATATACGGATGATTTTACGAGAGTACTGTTTATAAATAGGTATTCCATTTTTGGTTTACACTTGAAACCGGAATTAACCACATAGTTCATTGACCTCTCAAAATATTTTATGACATCCGATAACAATGTGTACCATTGGTTTTCATCTCATTGAACCGTAAATTCGTTATCTCAAGGGAAATTTTTCATAATTCTACATGTGTAAAACAGTCATCAATAATCAAAAATACAATATCATTTGTGCACAGTAAATTGAAAAAAAAAAAACTTCATAACAAATACACAGTAAAAAAAAACTTCAGACTTTATATTTTTCTATTGTTATCTTTTCTTCTTTTTTTTTTTTTTTTATAACTAGCTACTTTACTAAATGGCAAATTAACGACTAAGAAAAATTTTACTAGTGCTAAAACACAAAACTAACTACAAAACTTGTCAAATGAATAACTATAGAGTCTATAATATGGAAATGCAATCATGTCTACCAAAATGTCAACATATCAATTAATTAAGTAATGTCAAATGCTATATAATGTCCATGAAAAGAATGTAACATCACTCTTTACGTCTTAGTCTATAACTGGAGGTGGTCTTTTATTATAGATTGTTTTGCGGCTTCATTTAACTGGTTCTCCACGGTCCATATCGCATTTTGTGCAGGTTCACCTTTATATTGCACTAAATATTCATAACACTTGTTCCGTTTTCGTTGAGCCAAAATGCGTTTGACTTTGTAAAAGTGTTGTCAGTCTGTTCAGATGATGAAGTATCGGCTACTGTACTTTCACTTAATTTGGGTACGTTTGGGTTTTAAATAACGAAAGTCGACACAAAATCTAAACTGTCTTAAACTAGTAGTTTTTTCACTTATTTGTTCAGAAGAAGGTTTCGAACGTTTTGCCACTAAAACAACTGGGCTCGTAATCGGCACCTCTTCGGTTGCGTTGAGTTCACAAATAACACCTTGTTGTAGAAGCTCATCAAGATGGTGTCTTAATACCTCCTTTTTGTGAGGGGTTAACCTATACGGTTTTTGATGTAAAGGTCGCATATCGGGTTTAAGTATGATATGGTGTTGAGCAATATCAGTGCAGCCAAGATTCGGTCTATCCGTTGTAACAAATACTTCCTTATTGTCACATAATAAATGATTTAATGCAATCTTTTGATCGTCCTTTAGAGTCGGATTAATTTCAAAATTTTCTAGAAATTCGCAATCTATGCTGTCACCTTGTTCAGCTGGACATTGTTTCACTAAATTAATATTTTGTACAACAGGAACATTGTTCGTGCAATTAACATGTCGGACCTGGTACTCTTCGGTCAATTGACTAAATTTGGCAATGATTTTACCTTTCGGAATAACAACAGAATTACTGCCGGGATTCAAAATTTTAACGGGTACGGTTCTGTCTTGTGATACAGTAACTACGGCTTTACTAGAAATTAAACCATGTGATAATATCTGAGTACTACTTTCACACATTCCTTGATAACCAAAGTGAATATTTCTCGGTAGTCTACCCCATATTATAATTTCGCTGTGTGGATCTAGAGTAATGCGTTTTCGACACCTTATGTTTGCATGTTTTGAACAACTTCGGACTCTCAAAATCAATAGTAATTTTATTGTCTTTTAAATACGATGTACCCAAAATAAATGGATGGGACGTTTGCTCCAGTATATACACTTGTAAACAATGTTTATCCCCCTTATAGTACATTTTCACTGTAGCAGTACCTTTTACCTGCACATTTTGGTCATTAGCCAACTTTATATTGTCACCATTATTTACATCAATCATCGATTTACACGCTTGTGGAATAGAATTGTATAAACTTGTGGACATAATATTGATTGAACTTCCCGAATCAAGGAGTGCTGCAACTTGTACAGAATGAAATTTAACATGTAAATAGATAAACTTTGAGTCTGTTTGTGCAATCGAAAAATTTTCGTTGTCAGAGTAAAACTCGGATGTATCATTGTCACTATAACTACTATTCTCACTAAAGCTAGGTACATTATTAGTATTAGTCAAAGTATTTACAATCCCTGAATGACGAAAAGGAGAAGGCTCTCGATATTCGGCACTATTTACCTTCCTGAGGGGCCGTGCCTGATGTCCCCCAGGAAATTCGGGTTTCCTGTTGAGCGAATTGATTGTGATAGCATTCAGATGCTGTATGGTTTGGTTTAGAACATATCTGACAAACAACACGATTCATATTATAGTTATCAGTTTTGCTTTGAATTTTAGGCATTGACCTGCACCATGTCCTGATTGATTACATAGCTGACAAGAAATTTCAGCTGATATCGTTCCACTTCCATTCCAATTGCAATATCGTTTAGCATGCCCAGTACAACTACATTTATAACAACCTGATGACTGTCGTTGGTCACTTTGTTGAAATGCCTTATCAGGGTCAGTTTTTCATCATGCTCGTTAACTCATAAATTTGTGATTTCATCTCCGATATATCTTCGGACTGTGCATTTCGGAATGAGGACCTTTTCCGACAGCGGCGCATTGTTCGTGAATTCGATATTTATATGCCTCGCCTGCTTTGGCAAATGATAGGGCTTCTGATTGAGTTTTGGATGACTAGTCCTAACATAAAACGCTAGTTTCTCAGGTAGACCATTTATGAAACGAAACATAATTTCATGTTCAGGTTTAGCTAATATTTGTCCCTTTTCTAGAACTTGACAAGAAAAATCTTCAATTTCCTGTGTTGGACCCAATTGCATATTGTGAAAAGTTTCACTTTCTATAACAACCGAAGGATGCTGCCAACCAATCTGAACATATTTGTCTGTAAATAGTCTTTTTACAGTGGTCCATGAAAGATCCGGGCTAAGACCGTTAAACCAAGTGAGGGCAGGTCCTCCAAATGTAGATGAAAAGCTGCTACTGTCTTTTCATTTAAAATGTCTAGTTCGTGAAGCTTACAGAATGACTCAAATTCACGTAGAAATTTTGTTCCATTGTCTTTAGGATAACCCGCAAATTTTCGGCATGTACCTAATTTTTCCATTACTGCAATGCTCCTGTATTTTGAACTTGAATTTATAATTGAGGGGGTACTTGTGCTAAATGTTACTTTCTTCAAACTTTCGGAATTGAACTTAATATTTTGTCTGGCGGAAACTATTTGTTCATCAATTTCAGCATGTGATAATACGGTTTTGGTGAAGTATGGCTGAATGGGGTCTATTTCAGGTGTTTCTGGAGTTCGTACCACTAAATATTTTTCTGCAAAACTAGAGTCAGAATCAGATCTTGTAATTGGTGTTTCGCCCAAACAATTTTTGCTGAGGAAAGTGTCACTTAAAACGGATTTGTCTGAAATGTTATTAAATGACAGAAATGTTGGGTTGAGGTAAAAATTTTCATCGTCACTACCACTTTGATTCATGAGTGTGCAAGGGAAATGCAATCTAACATAGTAAGTTCAGAATAGAACGCTCGACAGTAAGTTCATAATAAAACGCAAAGACATAAACAAATTGTTTTTCTTGTTTATCGTGGCCAAGCCCGAAAACGAGGTGCCATGTGGCAATGATGTGCTGATGCTGAGTGTCAAATTTTCAATGTTTATGTAGGAAAATCTTACTTTGTGTTCATACACTATTATAACGATGGTGTATTAAAGTGATTACTAAATTCGGGTACCTCCACCATCTAGGGAAGCTAGCTCACATTTTCTGGGTAGGCACATATAAAAACAAACGTTTCTCATCAACATTCTATTCTAATCTCTAAATTCTAATTACAAAACAATATCCGGAACATAATATTGAAGAAACTATACAAAGAACGATAACTCTATGAAAACTCACTGACCATGGCAATCTACATTCTAACACAAAGGCCATTTAAAGGGTAAATTCAGTAAAAATCTCCCATTAACTTCAATGTAAACCTACATGTTCAATTAAATTTATAACTTTTTACCTTTAGAAATTAGAAGCTTTCATATTTCATTCATTAAAGTACAAATGTAGCCCCATCTTTTGCAACCATCAAAACATAGGGTCATGCGGCATTTTGGGCCGTCCACATGGCTTTGTTTACAAACACTGTAGTTTCGCACTTAATTCCTACAATGACCCCATCACTTCTCAATCCTGTTTTAAAAAATTAAATGCATTCAGCATTATTTAATTATTTTTTAACCTTAGTTTTGATCAATCTAATCAAAAAATTATTGAAAACTTTATCTACCAATCATTGCAGCACAGGTCTTCAATTTTATACTGAAAGCTCTCCCCAAATGGGCGGTCCCTGATGACGTATATTTATTTACTGAATTTACCCTATAATAGACAATTCTTCCTCAAATCATACTTTTCTTGTATTAATTATGTAATTTAGCCTATTTTCAAGTTGAAGATTCAATACAAGATCTGTAAAGGCTTAATTGTTAAAGTTCAAGGAAAATTTGTACTATAGCCCATATTGCGGCCAATGTATATTTTGTACATAAAGTTGTATATTGAATGTTGTATAATAAATGATGTAAAATATATTGTTTAATAAATATGAACTGTTTTTTGTGTTTGTTTGAACATATATTGCCAGTTAATCTTAGAAACATAAGTCATGTTATATTCTGAGATTAATGTCTCCATATATGGAAGTTTTAATGAGTATACCCTGAAAATACCACAAAAAGTTGTTTCAAAGGCTTTTAAATGAGTGTCATACAAAAAAATCAACAATAATATTTCCTACACTAAATCTGTGTTTTAATATCTTGTATAGATCATTTAAAGTGCACACAGATAACTATAGGGTCATTTACTATCAAAGATGAGAATGTCTTATCATACTGGTAGAGTCAGAGAAAAAACAGACTTTTCTTCAACTGTCAACCATAAAAATGATATCTTAGCAATAAAATTTGTCCTGTTTCTGCACTTTCCTTCTTCTTACTTTTGTTAAATGAAATCAGAGAGTGACAAATATTGTTATAAGAATAATTATTTCATCAAAAAATTACTAAAAATGGGACGTTATGCTGTGCACTTAAAAACACAGA
>CM029598.1:4225981-4287920 GCA_017311375.1 Mytilus coruscus | reverse complement strand
GTGGCTTGTAAAAGCCTAACATATATATATATATATATAGTTCATGTAAGATGATCAGGATAGGGTTTACAGAGTAGAGAATAATGGCCGTAAAATATAATGAAAGGAAAAAAAATGAGCAAAATATCTAATGAATAGAAAATAAAGTGTAACGAATACCTGTGGAAAATTAATACTGATTACAGAAATGAATAATGTACAGAATGAACATGTTTACAGTATTTTACAGATAAAGAGAAAAGCCCTGAAAATTTATTTAAAGAATACAGAAATTAAGGACCGACCATCCCCCCTCCTAACCCCACCTGCCCCCAAACCACCACCACACACACAGATCAAGACCCTCGTGTAACCGTTTAAAGTGATTTGTGGTGTGAATACCAATCTAATTCCTAATGTGTAATTTGTGACTTGCTTAATTGAATTAAAGTCTTTCTAAGGTTTTGAGATATGCACTTTTTAAGCCTCAGTTTTAAATTGAAAAAGAACCATTCCATATACTACACTACCAAGAATTTACTCACATTCTTATTGTACTTTTCTACGCTCTTGTAAATCAATAATGAACGGCTACATGATAAAATTGTAATGTTGAACTTTTGTTCAATTCAGTGCTGCTGAATTTTATCATTATATTTGTACAGTGACTTATTTGTTATATTCAGTACACTTTAATAAAAAAGTATTTTATAATCCTATTCCGTCAGGAACAACTAATGTAATATTTGTTTCTGAGGAAATAATATTACAGAATATTTCTTCCATTTTGGAACTTATATTATGATGGAACTTCTATTTCATAACACATGTTTCATGATCCACCAAATTTTACATTCATAACCGAAATATACATACACATATGTTACGGACAAGCAGCCTGGCAGTCAGCAATACTTTGAAAATTGTTACCATTTCCACCACATACACCGTATACAAATTGTTCACATTGTGACGTTTTCCAATTGTAATAGTATCTTTGAAAGCTTGCTGAACATAGTCCGGTTACGGGCTTTAGCTTACAAACTACAAAATAGGTCATTTAATAAAACACTAGTTTGAAGCAGTATATTCATTATTTAAAACATATAACAAAATATATAAATCGATACACTGATACATCAATACAAATACAAAAAGGCATTTACATACATGTATGAACTTCTAATGAAGAAAGAAAAGAAGTTAGCAGCATCCTTTAACTTTACTTTCCGCTATATAGATGATGTTTTCTCACTAAATATTCAAAATTTGGTGACTAGGTTGAACACATCAATCCCATCGAACTTGAGATAAAGGATACAACAGATACAGTTAAGTCGGCCTCATATCTTGACTTACATCTAAAAATTGACAATGAGGGTCGGTTGAAAACAAAACTTTACGACAAAAGAGATGATTTCAGCTTTCCAACTGTGAACTTTCCATTTCTATGTAGCAACATTCCAGCAGCGCCTGCATACGGAGTATATATCTCCCAGTTGATACGATATTCCAGGGCTTGTGTTTCCTATCATAATTTCCTTGATAGAGAGTTGCTTCTCACAAGGAAGCTATTAAACCAAGAGTTCCAAGTGGTGAAATTGAAATCACCCCTTTGTAAGTTTTACGGACGCCATCAAGAATTGGTTGACCGTTATGGAATACATGTGGAGCAGGATCTGCTTACCCTTCCGGAGCACCTGATATCACCCCCAGTTTTTGGTGGGGTTCGTGTTGCTCAGTCTTTAGTTTTCTATGTTGTGTTTTGTGTTCTTTTGTTTGTCTGTTGGTCTTTTCTTTTTTAGCCATGGTGTTGTCAGTTTATTTTCGACTTATGAGTTTGAATGTCCCTCTGGTATCTTTCGCCTTACGGACATGATAATCTATACTTGCGTATAATATCAATGTCACCTAAATAGTTCAGTGGATTATTACAGTTCCTAAGCGGTATATTGCTACAAAAATTAATAATACTGCTCCCTACATAAACATATAAAGGTGCCGTTTGTGTTTGTTTACAAATTAACCATCATAAAATATATCTTAAAGTTAGGACCATCGTAAGACCATCTTAAGACACCTAAATATGTGTCCTATAGTTAGGACGATTTCTATGACTTCCTAAGTTACGACATTTTTGATAACCGAATTAGGACAAAGATAAGTCCTAAGATGATCTAAGGACATGTCCAAGCCCTAAGAACGCTTTGATTAACAGGCCCCAGATAAAGAGCATTCCTAGGCGGGTCATTTAAAAAGATAAATCGAAATTGCAAAATTAAATAAAAGTACCTATGTTTAACCATCCTCTTTATGTTGTCAATTTAGTTGTTAATTAAACTTAAATTATAGTAACAGGATAGACAGTAACAATATAGACAAATTTCTATATTTATGAACGCTGTTGTGAAATAACTATACTCCATTTGTTGCATAGATAATGTTTTTCTTCTGTGGGCTTGATTTCCAACACATGATTGCACTTTCCACAAGTATAATATTGTTATCATTTATAAATTTGTTGGTAACAGCATAGATATGACAAAAGGGTACGCACTTGTTTTGTGTTTTACTCAAGCTGTTGAATTCTTTTCTCTACACTGTGGTGGAAGAAAAGTGTTGTGTATAATTTTTAGAATCTTTGTGTTTTTAAATCTTTACTGAATAGTTTAATAACCAAAAGGAGAATTAATTTATCGGTTGATCTAGTATCAGTAACAGGATAGACATGCATTTCATTAACATTGATTGAAACTGGTTTGTAAAAAAACGTGTTACATAAAATGATAAAGAAACTGTGATTTGTCATTAAAGTTAATATTAACATTCAAAAATAGTTCATTTTAAAGATTTCAAGGCAATCAGAAAAACTATCAAAACAATAATATGAAATTTGATACCTTGCCACTGCATGTACGCACATAAATTACGTATAAAACTTACTTAAATAATATATTTTAATCTCATAGAAACGGATCTAAATCGTGTTTATTATTGATTTAAAGACTTATAAATGCTACAATTTTTCATTTAATAGATATAAGAAGATTTGGTATGAGTGCCAATGAGACAACTCTCCATCCAAGTCACAATTTGTAAAAGTAAACCAGTATAGGTCAAAGTACGGCCTTCAACACGGAGCCTTGACTCACACCAAACAGCAAGCTATAAAGGGCCCCAAAAATGACGAGTGTAAAACCATTCAAACAGGAAAACCAAAATAAATCTAATCTATATAAAAAACGAGAAACGAGAAACACTTATGAACCACACCAACAAACGACAACCACTGAACATCAGGTTCCTGACTAAGGACAGGTGCAAACAAATGCAGCGGGTTTAAACGTTTTAATAGGGACCAACCTTGACATTAACCTGAAACAATAGTGTAACATCACAACATAGAAATACACACTATAAAATATCAATTGCAATGGCTGAACTCAATCAAAAGACATATTAACAAAAACAAGTGAACATACACTGAACGAATAAATTTGATCAATGACACATTGTTATTACAAAATTAATAAAACAAGAGGGTTAGATGTAAAACAATATCAGAAAGACAACCATAACCTAACACTTATATCTACGTTTTTCATCAAAATACAATTTTTAGCCTAGGTGTACTGAATTTTTTAAATGACCCGTACAAAAGTTTGGTTCAAATACTTTTTAAGGCTGAATAGACAACGGACAACAAACAAATGCTTAGTGATCATGGAAATAGCTCGTATACCTTTGACCCAATGATCTAACAAAAGGGGGATACAATTTGTGAAATTGTATTTAACAATTTATTGTTTTTTATTCTAACAGGTATTTGCAACCTTTTCCTTTAAAAAATATGTGTAACATGAATGTCAGTGTACAGTTTGTATAAAGTTTCTTCCTAATTTGGACAACACTTTAGGGTACACCTCTGCCACCTCTGGCCAAAGGGAAGCCAGTCGAAGTGGTAGAGGTGTGCCCTAAAGTGTTGTCCAAATTAGGAAGAAACTTTATACAAACTGTACACTGACATTGTACTTACATTCATGTTACACATATTTTTTAATTTACTACCTTTATGTACATACATTTGTAATTTTTTCATTTCATTCATACATTGGTAACCAGGAACAACAAAGACAATGGAGTAAACACATTATGACGTTAAAATTTAGATACCATTTTTTTTTTATACTTCAGGGATTGTAATTTCTATATAACTTGTCCTGAAGACGCCGTTCTAATCGGCGAAACTAGTCGACACAATAAAACTTGCAGTTCACTAAAGTGTTGTTGTCAATCCAGCGGTATTTTAAAATAAAATTAATATAACATTATGTCACATTATCCATATAAAGTGTATTTTATAATTATGCCACAATATCTATTATCATCAACCATGCCAAAATATATGCTTGGCATATCCAATATGTAATTTCACAGATACACACATATACTGTGTACAAGTTAATAATATCAAAGTAACAGTCATACAAATTGCCCTTAAACATCAAAATGTACTGAGATTTAATACCAGCATTCTTGTTGGCATACTTTACCATGAGCTGTGTTGCATATACATGGCATATAAACAAGTGTTCACCATATTCTTAAAGCTATTGAATCCAAGGATAGCAGGGAATTAACATTAGACAATGTACATATATAAAATGATAGATAGACAACGTCATCTATGCATGATAAGTTCAACAGGAGTATTCTACATAGTTCTATGCTACCAAATCAAACGTTTATATAAAAGAAAGAAGTCAAAGGTTTCCAATCATAGTTTAGTTACATACATTTTGTTTTGTACTTGAGGTCGTTGAATATAGATCATTATACAAATAAGGAGATATGGTATGATTGCCAATTAAACAACTATCATCCATGCTTACTAGTAACAAACCACATTTGCAAAGTTGAATAAAATACAGTTGATACCTGGTATTTATTCCTAAAAAGAAAATGCCCAACTATATTAAACAGTATTTGACTGTAAACAGGGTACAAACTAGACATAATGCACTAGTTCATAAACAAGTTAGAACAATCACTTTCATAAAATGCTCAGAATATGACATTCATGAAACTTGTTCAATATCACTAGAGAACTCTAAATATTAAATACTGGAAGCCACCTCTCATAAGTACACTATACTATGCAAGATAATGATATAACTGGACTAAAATTACACACAACCTGTAATTAACTGCCTTTACAGCGCTTTTGCGCTTTGATTATACATCTGTACTGCCTTCTGACGACTCAGTTCTGAGTGTAAATGGTCATTCAGTATGTTAACAAAAAAAAAAGAACAAAATTCATAAGGCCTATCTGGCCTAATTGATTTCTAAAATTATATTTCATTGTTCAACATTTATCATTTATTCGTTTATTTCTTAATTTGTGTGAATTAACAGTAAATGTTTTACTGCACTTTCATGCCACAATACTGCCTTACTGTACTGGTATCACTTATATTTGTATCCATATATATAAAAAAAATTGAAAGCAAGAATACTTTTGCAACACCTTTTTTATTTTGAATACTATAACTTTTTAGATATTTAGACATATTAAGTAGATGTTCATATCCACTAGAAATTTTGTCAGATGACTTCTGTAGCAGTTATGAGTCTGAAGCATGATCACAAAGGTTGATATTATTTTCATACTGGTCAAAACTTTTTTTTGCTTTCACCAGGCTTTGGAGAAGATATTTTCGAAGAATTAATATAAAAAAATAACACGGAAGTTTACTTTCTAGCTCATCTAGCCCCAAGCATCATGTCAGACATTGTCATTACTTAAAACCATTAAATGTCTTCTAATCTGAGAAACAATTTCGACATTTAAACGAACTTTTTTACTTATGATACTGGGAAGATCCACCTCAAAGTAACATAAATAGAACCATACAAATAGTACGCAAATACATGTTCTCAGATACCATCTCCCATATAAAAAAATCACATCATGATAATTGAACCTAATATGTGTTCCTTTCCTAGCTACAAAATGTATCCAAAATCAAAGATGTGGAATATATTCTATCATAATAATTTGGTAGGCAATGCAGTAAGTCTCTTCCATGACAGTCTTGAACATAAAAAACTAAATAGTAAATAAACAATACTCCTTATGCTCAGGTTGGCTGTCATTGTGCAACACAGTTAATAATATGGAACCCTATGGGAAAAACCAGAGAACTTTTGTCAGAAAACACTGTCAAACATCCAAACATACTATCCACACTGATCTGTGTCCACACTTGTTATTTATGTAAATATACTCAATGTCAGTCTCCTTATTGCGTTTGCTCTGCTTATATGTTGTATAAGAATATTCCAGGCTTAAATATTGCCCCAATTTATATATTAATAAACTGTTAACACAGAGATATGTCTCGCCTTTTTGTACTTTTGATAATGCAAATGTTGAAATTAAAATAGCAATACTTTAACATGTAAGTTATGCAAATATTCGAAGTCAATGAACCATGACTGAAGGTACATGGCAAAACAATCTCCATGTCAATCAGATATGTGCCAATGCTAATACAACTGCATACCAAATACCATAGACTTATCATAAGTGTTTCCCTTTCAACAAACCTAAACACAAACATTGACTTGTAAACTATGTAAAAGTTTCAAAGTCAATGAAACATGACGAGGGGTGGAGCTTTACAATCTCCATGGAAACGAGACTTGCAAATGCCAATAAATTTGCATACCAAATATCATTAACTTAACATTAGCGGTTCATCTTAAACTGATCAAATCACAAACTAATACATGTAAACTAAGCGAAAGTTTCAAAGTCAATAAACCATGACTGAGGGGGCGGGACCAAATATTCTCCATAGAAATGAGATGTGCTAATGCTTATACAATTGCATACCAATTAACATTGGCCTACCACTAATGGTTCCCCTTGAACTGACCTAATCACAAACTAATACATGTAAATTAAGCAAAAGTTTCAAAGTCAATAGACCATGACTGAAGGGGCGGGACCAAATATTCTCCATGGAAATGATATGTGCTAATGCTTATACAACTGCATACTAATTAACATTGGCCTACCACTAATGGTACCCTTGAACTGACCTAATCACAAACTAATACATGTAAACTAAGCAAAAGTTTCAAAGTCAATAGACCATGACTGCGGGGGCGGGACCAAATATTCTCCATGGGAATGAGATATGCCAATGCTTATACAACTTGATACCAAATATCACTGACTTACCACTAGTGGTTCCCTTTGAACTGACCTAGTCACAAACTATATATGAATACGTGTAAACTAAGCAAAAGTTTTAAAGTCAATAGACCATGACTGAGGGGGCGAAGCCAAATAATCTCCATGGAAATGAGATATGCCAAAAGCTTATACAACTGCATACCAAATATCATTGACTTACCACTAGTGGTTCCCCATAAACTGACCTAATCACAAACTAATACATGTAAACTAAGCAAAAGTTTCAAAGTCAACAGACCATGACTGAGGGGGCAGGGCCAAATAATCTCCATGGAAATGAGATGTGCCAGTGCTAATACAACTGCATACCAAATATCATTGACCAACCACTAGTGGTTCACCTTAAACTAGACCTAATCACAAACTAATACATTGTTGACGCCGCCGCCGCCGACGCCGGAAACAGCGTACCTATGTCTCGCTTTTTGACTTTGTCAAGGCGAGACAAAAACTGGTATCAGTCGTAGACAGCAAGTAGATGATTATATTGGACTGTGTTATCATGATTATTAAAAGAGACATTTTTGAAAATAATTAAATAATTTTACAATTTAATGTAGATCAGGCCTTGCGGTCATAAAACTTTCGAGCACGATTTTTGAACTCAGACTCAGAAATCAACCAATCAAAATCCTGGATTTGGTGTTTCGAGCACAAATTTTGTACTCCGAGTACTGAGTAAAGTTTTATGACCGAGGGCCCTGGTGTCTTTTTCTGAGCACCATTTCTGTGCATGTTGCAAAAATTCTTTTTGGTTTAAAAATATTTTACCAAGTATCATTCAACATACAACAGAAACATCTAAAACTTGATTTTTTAAGATTAAACTATCAAAAAATTAAGTGTCGTTAAGTGTATTTGAAATTTTCAGAAAAAAAAATCCTATTAAAATCAAAGGCAGATAATTATATTGAATTTGTTAGGACAATTTGTGTTTTTGGATTTTTCAAGAAAAAAGGACTGTGACCCCCTATTTTTATTTGATATTTTGGAAGTATTTATGAAAAGCAGTTCTCTCATTGAATTTTAACCAATTCCTTATCCTCAATAAGGAAACATTATGTTTTCCCCTATATAACCCATATACAATAACTGTATTCTGTTAATTTCAATGTATTTTAACGAAAAAACAAGGTCCGTGACTCCTAGTTGTCGAGCCTGCGACATTTTTGTCGCGAAAGCGAGACATAGTGATCCTAGATTCCGTCGTAGGCGTCAGCGTCGCGTCGGCGGCGTAAACATTTAGGTTCAGTCTGTGGTTAAAGTGTTTTTAGACTGTCAAACCTTCATGGAGTTTTAGGAAATGTAGACAGAAGCTTGTTTATGACCAAAGTACAGTATCCAGAGCAAAATTGTGGAAATATTTATTTTCATTTTTCCGTATTTTACTGATAAATGGGCTTAGTTTTTTTGATAGTTAACATTCAAATTTAGTCTGAGGTTAAAGTTTTTCAGTCATCAGTAACTTTGTTAAACCTTCATTGAATTTTAGGAAATTTGGACAGAAGCTTGTTTATGACCAAAAGACAGTATACGTATCCAGGGCAAAAGTTTGAAAATATTTATTTCCATTTTTTCGTATTTTACTGATAAATGGACATAGTTTTTTTTTACAGTTAACAAGTAGATACATTCGGAGGTTAAAGTATTTCAGTCATCAAAACTTTGTCAAACCTTCATGTCATTTTAAGAAATTTGGATAGAAGCTTAGTTATGACCAAAATACAGTTTTCAGATAAATGGAATTATAAATAAGAAGATGTGGTATGAGTGCCAATGAGACAACTATCCATCCAAGTCACAATGTGTAAAAAGTAAACAATTAATTATTTGGGTTTTTTTTACAGTTAACAAGTAGATACAGTACGAGGTTAAAGTTTGTTACACATCAATTACTTTATCAAACCTTCATAGAATTTTATGAAACTTTGGCAGAAGCTTTTTTATGATTAAGAGATAATGTCTGAAGCATACTTTTGAAAATGTGGAGCTAGTCAAAGAAAAATGTCAAACTGGGTTAAATACAATTATGAACCTGTTTACCATACAGTACGCTGATGATACCGTCATCTTGGCTGATTCTACCATACTGTACACTGATGATACCGTCATCTTGGCTGATTCTACCATACTGTACGCTGATGATACCGATATCTTGGCAGATTCTACCATACTGTACACTAATGATACCGTCATCTTGGCTGATTCTACCATACTGTACGCTGATGATACCGTCATCTTGGCTGATTCTACCATACTGTACGCTGATGATACCGTCATCTTGGCTGATTCTACCATACTGTACGCTGATGATACCGTCATCTTGGCTGATTCTACCATACTGTACACTGATGATACCGTCATCTTGGCTGATTCTACCATACTGTACGCTGATGATACCGTCATCTTGGCTGATTCTACAGAAAATATGCAAAATGCCCTTAATATTGTAGTCAAAATTATTGTGAATTATGGAAAGTGGAAGTAAATGTTACAAAAACAAAAAAGTATGGTATTGGCAAACGCAAAGTGCGACGAAAATTTGAATTTGAATTACAGGGCAAAACTATAGATATGGTCGATACCTACTCATATCTTTGTCTAATATTTAAATGTAATTGATTTTTTTTAGAAGTAAAGTAAAAACTTATTAACCAAGCGCAAAAAAAAACATTATACAGCTTGTTAGTCTCTGATGCATGATTTTTTATTATTGTTTTTGGCTTTTAACTAGCTTTCAGTAACTGCGAGTACTCTCAAATCGTACTTTCTTGTTAATTTGACCTGTTGATACAATTTGTAATGCTTTTTTGTTATTTAATGTTTACGTAATTAGGGTTATATCTCGTCTTTCTATTTTTAATATATAACAGCTTTGATAAGTGTTTGGTATGACTATAAATTTTCACTTCTGTTCTATGAACTATGAACAACAAAATTATTTAGTTTGTAAAAAATATTTCCGTTCTCCATTTATACTGTATACCTTACAACAAAATTATTTTCATTTACCTGTGTACATTTTTTACATTATTCTAATGGCGGCATTTTGTTCAATTTTGTTTTTCTGAAATTGTTTAACATATAACCCCTTATTTTACTGATTTTGCATTTACATTGTGCCATAGATCAAATTTATTCGTTCAGTGTATGTTCACTTGTGTAAATATGTCTTTTGATTGAGTTAAGCCATTTCAATTGATATTTTATAGTGTGTCTTTTTTATGTTGTGATGTTACACTATTGTTTCAGATAAGGGCGAAGGTTGGTACCTATTAAAACTTTTAAACCCGCTGCATTTGTTTGCACCTGTCCTAAGTCAGGAATCTGATGTTCAGTAGTTGTCGTTTGTTGATATGGTCACAAGTGTTTCTCGTTTTTGTCGAGCCTTCGACTTTTGTCGAAAAAGCGAGACATAGCGATCCTACATTCCGTCGGCGTCGTCGTCGTCGTCGTCGGCGGCGGCGGCGGCCACAAATATTCACTCTGTGGTTAAAGTTTTTGAAATTTTAATAACTTTCTTAAACTATCCTGGATTTCTACCAAACTTGGAAAGAAGCTTGTTTATGATTAAAAGCTAGTATCTAGAAGGAAATTTTGTTAAAATTTTGTTCCATTTTTCCGTATTTTACTTATAAATGGACTTAGTTTTTCTGCCAGTTAACATTACATTCACTCTGTGGTTAAAGCTTTCAAAATTTTAACAACTTTCTTAAACTATCCTGGATTTGTACCAAACTTGGACAGAAGCTTGTTTATGATTAAAAGCTAGTATCTAGAAGGAAATTTTGTTAAAATTTTGTTCCATTTTTTCCGTATTTTACTTATAAATGGACTTAGTTTTTCTTCCAGTTAACATTACATACAGTCTGCAGTTTAAGTTTTTAAAACATTTATTAGATTCATAAACTATCCTGGATTTTTACCAAACTTGGACAGAAGCTACTTACAATCAAAAGATAGTATAGAGAGGAATATTTTTATTAATTTTTTCCTCATTTTGTTGAGCCTGCGATTAACAGCAAAAGTAGGCGAGACACTGGGTTCTGCGGAACCCTTACGAATTTTTTATATAGATTAGACCGTTGGTTTTCCCGTTTGAATGGTTTTACACATGTCATTTTTGGGGCCCTTTATAGCTTGCTGTTCGGTGTGAGCCAAGGCTCCGTGTTGAAGACCGTACTTTGACCTACAATGGTTTACTTTTACAAATTGTGACTTGAATGAGAGAGTTGTCTCATTGGCACTCATACCACATCTTCTTATATCTATGTATAGAAATATAAGAAACCAAGTCATTCCATTAGACCTACAGCTTAAACGCTTTGATGCCATGGTAGAGCCTATTTTATTATATGGTTGTGAGATTTGGAGGCTCTAAAATTTGTAAATTTTAAAACAAATTCACTTAGGTTTTTGTAAACGAAGTTTAACAGTACTATAAGGTCTACAACACCTAATTATATGGTCAATGGAGAATAAGGCAGATTTCCAAAGTTTCAAAAAGAAAAGTATCATTTTGGAGAAAAATATTGCATGGTGAAAAATTAAGTATTAATATGTATAGATTATTACTTAGTTTAAAGCAAAATAGCAGTCAGTCCTTCAAATGGTTGAATTTGATTGAATCAATATATAATGATACAGGATTGAATTATTTCACATTTTCATGTTAGGCCCTGCTATAGCCGACAATACGGTAGGGTTTTTCTCATTGTTTGAAGGCCTTACGGTTGCTTATAATTGCTTATAGATATAGGAAGATGTGGTGTGAGTGCCAATGAGACAACTCTCCATCCAAATAACAATTTATAAAAGTAAACCATTATAGGTCAATGTACGGCCTTCAACACGGAGCCTTGGCTCACACCGAACAACAAACTATAAAGGGCCCCAAAATTACTAGTATAAAACCATTCAAACGGGAAAACCAACGGTCTTATATCCACTTCAATCAAACTTTGGTGGATAGTTGTTTCATTGACAATCATACCTTATCTCCTTATTTCTATATTAAAGAAATATGTTCAAACATTGAATAAAACAAAATGGCAGAAGGAGTTGCTTCAAACGGTCCGCAGAAAAGAAGGGACGAATTTTCTTTTCCTCTTGTAAATTTTTCTTTTTAGTTGAATTTGGACGGTGATGTTCCTTTGGCACCGTCTTGTGGTGTTTATATATCCCAACTCGTTCGCTATGCCCGTGTCTGTAGGGACGTTTTGGATTTCAATGAACGTAACATTAAAACCTTTACTAAATTCTTCCATAGATAATAAGATTTGGTTTGCAATTTTGGTTGTTCCCGTAGAAAACTTATTTTATAGCACATCCTTATTTTTACGGTCATGTTGTTTACCGAGCCCAGGGATTTCGATACGATCCGGGTAAACTTATCAATCCATTTACCGGTAATAAGCTTATTCGAAAAGGTTATCAATTCAACACTGTAATTAAATCTTTGAATATTGTTTTTATTGGTATATATATATATAAATGTTGATTTTGTTATCAGTAAATTAAAACCATACGTGTTATCATTGTTATACACATATGCGCTTTCACTGTACTGTAGATACCTATATTTTGGCATTGCAAAAGGTCATGTTTTTTGTCTGACTGTTAATGACGTCTTTACATTAAATACATTGGATGTTGGATGTGTACCGATTGATATTTTAGTCTTAGATGCATGATATTTTTATTAGTTGTTATTGGCTCTGAACTAGCTGTCAGTAACTGCGAGTACTCTCAGGTCTGTACTATGTCTTTTTTGTTGCTAGGGATCTAAAAGTACCCTGGCACGTCCAGTTTGTGTTTTTGTTTGATGTTTTTTTCTGCTTTGTATCGATCTAATGAGATAAGCCCTTTTTAACTAATGTGTATAGTTTGTTCTTATATTGTGCTGTAGCTCCACTGTCCCAGATTAGGGGAGGGTTTAGCCCTCACAAACATGTTTAACCCCAGCACATTCTTTATGTGCCTGTTCCAAGTAAGGAGCCTGCAGCTGTCATATTTGTTTTTCGTAAATTGTTAAAAACATGTTATAAATAAGGCCGTTAGTCTTCTCAATTGAATTGTTTCATATTTTTTGTCGGGCCTTTTTGTAGCTGACTATACGGTATGGTTTTATCATTGTTGAAGGCCGTACGGTTGCCTATGATTTCTTACATCAACTTTGGAAATCTAATTGGCAATCATACCACATCTCCTTATTTTCATAAGAAAAGACAACTTTAAGATGGTACATTACACTACAGGGAGATAACTGTGTAAAAATCACCTGAACGTTTTAATCACGTTCTATTGTCAAGGAAATATTAAGCTTCTCAATGATCAAAATTAGTGTTTGTCAAACTGCTATATATCCAATGAAACTTTTCCGATAAAGTGTGTGGTTCAAGTTTTTTGAAATTTTTATATATTTGTCAAAGGGTCAAAGTAAATATTTTGTCAAAATTTTATGAAAATTAAACGAGCCAAAAATAATTTTAGTCAAGGTGTTTGGTACCACTTTAACAAAGATGAATTGAAAACAATGCTGACAATTATTCAGAAGAACAAAATGCTGTTACTCGGAACATTTTCCGATTCTGTAATCACGGACGTCTAGGAAATTCAATGCATTTGTTCGATCTCTGAAGACCCTTTTGGATATCCTATTTTGTTCACTTGAACGCACATGCAAGAACATTGCAAGCGTCATTTTATCAACTAAGAGAGAAATAGAGGTGCCCCTGACCACTCTTAGAATTTTCTGTTAAGTTTTCAGTAAAAAAAGAATGCTGATACACTTAAAATTTGCCAAGAGTAATCAAAGACGATCTTAAGTTGATTATCGACATTCGAGATACCCAGTCGATAAGATAAAAACTATAAGAGAGCGTTCCGAGAAGAATAACGAGGACTTTTAGGGTTGCGTGTAACATGGATTTTAAGGGCTGTCAATCATTCTAAGTTTACTTCAAGATACAGTCTTAGCAGATAAGATGATATTAAGCACTAAGATTGCTTCATGATACCGGCCCCTGTGGATGACAGAATTAATAAGCTAACATCTAACTTAAAAATTTCCTGTGAAACTGGGCTTTGGCACAATATTCCTGCGGAGGACCGAGAATGTAATTTATGTAAAGAAAATATAGGAGACAAATTTCACTATCTTTTTATATGCAAGTCTCCTCAACTGGTTAATATTACTGAAAAAAATTATTCCTATTTATTATACGAAGTATCCAAGTAAACTGAAGGTATCCATGTTATCTTATACAATGGTAAATTATTTAAACAGGTGGCATCTTTTATTAGAAACCTAAATTTTGTTTTGCGATATGTATAATGTTTTGTATATATTTTTATTAACTGTTTATTGTATTATAATTCATGTTTATTATTGTATATTTACCTCATGTTACACATATATGTGTCTGAGTGTTGCTTTAAAATAAAACTTGAAAATCTTGAAATCTTGAAAATATATTTTTTCATTTTCAGTATTTTGGATTTTCTGATAGATTGACTTAGTTTTTACAATTTACACTTACAGACAGTTTGGGATTAAATTTTTGACAGGATAAATGTGTAAACCTTCATGGATTGGTAAGAAACTTGGACAGAAGCTAATCTTCAAGGCCATGAAATAGCATCTATAGAAAAATTTAGGATTTTTTTAAATTCTGTATTTTATTGATAAATGGACTCACTTTTTAAGTCAACATTACAATTTTACACTGACAACAGAAATCGCAGGCGAGACACAGGGTTCTGCGGAACCCTTAAGTTTTTATATTGGAATTTGAAAGAACATTGACCCAAAAGTCTTTAACAGAAGTCTAAGAAAATATATCATCGAACATTTAGACATACTTTAAATTCAAAAGGAACCCAACATCCACATATTCCAACATCTTTATGAAATACAAGTCAATATTTAATTTGAAAATAAATGGGAATGTGTCCATGGGACACAGATGATGCCCTGCTTGCATGTAAATTTATGTAGGGACATAACACAAGAACGGTAAAAGTGACTCTACCCAAATTCGTACTTGATCTGAGTTTTGTGGTAAAAAGCATTGTGTATAAGATTCATAACATTTGGTTGAGGCAAACTAAAGCAATTTTTCCATTTGTAAAGGGCAAAACTCTAGAAAGGTAAAAGTGACGCCACCCAAATTCAAACTGGATCTGTGTTTCGTGGTAATAAGCTTTTGTATAATTTTCATAAAACTTGATTGAGGCAAACTAAAGTAAGGAACGGAAACGAAAAAATCAGCATTTTTCCCATTTGTAAAGGGCATAACTCTAGAAAGGTAAAAGTGACGCAACCCAAAATCAAACTTGATCTGTGTTTAGTGGTAATAAGCATTGTGTATCAGTTTCATAACATTTGGTTGAGGCACACTAAAGTTAGAGAACGGAAACCAATTATGGGACGTACGGACGTTCAGACGGACAAGAGTAAACTTAATGCCCCTCCGCTACGGCGGGGCATAACACATGTTGAATGAAAATACTTCATTAATGTATTCTGGTAAAATACTGGAACTGACTAAATTAATATCGATAATTGTTCGCATCAATCCTACATTAGATTTAGTGTTTTGGCGGCATTTAAACGGGTTTTGAATATAGGCCCGCTATCATCAGGTATTGTTCTATATTTCCTAATTACTTATTTAAGTTGGTGTCAGTAAATCGGTTAAATGTTTGTTCCTTTTATATGTTATAGTTGGTTTCTTTATAAAAATCTTATTGCAAATAAACTCATCATAGATAACAAAATTAAAATGTTGTACGCCAGACGCGTGTTTCGTCTACAAAAGACTCATCAGCGCAATCGAATCAAAAAGAGTTAAAAGGCAAATCACATCTTTCTGTAAGATATGCCAATGATAGATAATGTATTTTTTTCAGTTTGCGTATGCATGGGTTATATTTGTATTCAAATGGCACCCAGCATCACGTGACCAGCATCCACGTGTTCCAACATCTTTATATAATTCATGTCAACCTTTATGTAAATTGTTGTATTAATATATTCTGGTAAAAGACTGGAACTGACTGGAAAAATTTGTATACTTGGTTACATCAATACTTTTTTTTTAATTATGAAGGGAGGCGAAAGATACCAAAGGGACATTCAAGCTCATGAGTAGAAATAAACTGACAACGCCATGGCTAAAAAGGAAAAAGACCAACAGTACACAAAACAAAACATAGAAAACTAAAGACTTAGCAACATGAACCCCACCAAAACGGGATACGACAATGGTTTATTGAAATATTCAAACCAAATGAAAATAAAAAGGTAGTGCAGCATGAGCCTGAGACCATAAATGTCATACCGCAGCAAGAATCAATACAACCACAAATGTCAAACAACAGCATGAATCAATACGACCACAGATACCATACCACAGCATGAATCAATACGACCACAGATGTCATACAGCAGCATGAATCAATACGACCACAGATGCCATACTGCAGCATGTATCATGAATCAATACGACCACATATGTCATACAGCAGCATGAATCAATACTACCACGGATGTCATACAGCAGCATAAATCAATACGACCACATAGGTCATACAGCAGCAATAATCAATACTACCACGGATGTCATACAGCAGCATAAATTAATACGACCATATATGTCATACAGCAGCATGAATCCATACGACCACACGTCATACAGCAGCATTAATCAATACGACCACAGATGTCATAGTGCATGAATCAATATGACCACAAATGTCATAAAGCAACATTAATCAATACGACCAAAAATGACATACAGCATCATGAATAATGAATCAATACGACCACGAATGTCATACAGCAGCAGGAATAAATACGTCCACAGATGTCATACAGCAGCATGAACCAATACGACCACAAATATCAAACAGCAACGTGAATCAATACGACCACAAATGTCATACAGCAACACAAATCATGAATCAATACGACCACGGATGTCATACAGCAGCATGAATAAATACGACCACAAATGTCATACAGCAGCATGAATCAATACGACCAAAAATGTCATACAGCAACATGAACATGAATCAATACAACCACAAATGTCATACAGCAACATGAATCATGAATCAATACGACCACGGATGTCATACAGCAGCATAAAAAATACGACCACAGATGTCATACAGCAGCATGAATCAATACGACAAAAAATGTCATACAGCAACATGAACATGAATCAATACGACCACAGATGTCATACAGCAGCATGAATCAATACGACCGCAGATGTCATACAGCAGCATGAATCAATACGACCACAAATGTCATACAGGTATTTATCACTAGTAAATACGGACACAGTAATATGTTGGATACAGATATGTCTATTTGTAAAACGGCAGTGTTTAATCATATTAATAAAGAGAGTTGTGGAACTAGGAGCTGTAACAACACCACTAACAACAACAATACTTTAGAGTGTTACACAGTAAGCTATATAACTAGTCTTCCCTGAGGCCCTCATCATAGAAAAAACATACACAAAAAGTCGTTGAAAAAGCACAATGCAAACAGCGATGTACATGACATACATTAATATAAAAGTCAAGTATAATTATAATGTTCAATACAACTGCATAAAGTCAAGTATAATTATAATGTTCAATACAACTACATAAAGTCAAGTATAATTATAATGTTCAATACAACTGCATAAAGTCAAGTATAATTATAATGTTCAATACAACTGCATAAAGTCAAGTATAATTATAATGATCAATACAACTGCATAAAGTCAAGTATAATTATAATGTTCAATACAACTACATAAAGTCAAGTATAATTATAATGTTCAATACAACTGCATAAAGTCAGTATAATTATAATGTTCAATACAACTGCATAAAGTCAAGTATAATTATAATGTTCAATACAACTGCATAAAGTCAAGTATAATTATAATGTTCAATACAACTGCATAAAGTCAAGTATAATTATAATGTTCAATACAACTGCATAAAGTCAAGTATAATTATAATGTTCAATACAACTGTATAAAGTCAAGTATAATTATAATGTTCAATACAACTGCATAAAGTCAAGTATAATTATAATGTTCAATACAACTACATAAAGTCAAGTATAATTATAATGTTCAATACAAACATAAAGTCAAGTATAATTATAATGTTCAATACAACTGCATAAAATGTTATGAAGAAATAATTAATATTTAATATTTTTCAATTCAACGGTTGATTCATAGCATAAAAATGAAGTTTTTGAGGCCAATATGAAAATATGATTTATGATTTGTAGTCCAATATGTTTGGTAGTATTTTGGAAATGTTGTAAAAGTAATGAGGAATGAGAACATTATTAGCAGGTTTAAGATAATTAAATAAGGTAAAATATAAAAGATTCTATGAACCAATATGAAAAGCTATTTAACCCTTTTTACCCATCTCAAATCTGACTGCAAATGGAGTAAATAGAAATGTCATAAGGAATCCACAGAAAAATAAAATGCTTCGCTGAACGCAGTCTGATACGACCGAAGAGGTCGAACCCTGAACAGTTGGGGCAAATTTGGACACAATATTCAAGCTTGATACTGTCTGAATTTGGATTGTGATCAAATTTTTGACATAATATAGGTTTCTGACACAAAATAAATGTGGTCAAAGATCTTATAAATCCATTGCGCAATACTGTGCAATTGAAGATTTCTTCTTGAGACTTTTTAAAAATTCGAAATTTTAAAAAATAAAAAAAAAAATATGAATCCCTTAAAAAAATTGGGAAAAAATCCCCCATCTTTTTAAACCCCTTGGAGCAATAACCCCAAAACTCAATCCCAGCCTTTCCTTTGTAGTATGGAACCTTGTAGTACAATTTCAGAGAGATCCATACACTTACACACAAGTTATTGTCTGGAAACTAGAAAAATGCTTGTTTTTGGCCCTTTTTTGTCCCCTAATTCCTACATGTTATGGGCAATTAACCCCAAACTCAATCCCAGCCTTCCTTTTGTTATATGGAACCTTGTGGTACAAAGTCAGAGAGATCCGTACAATTACACACAAGTTATTGTCTGGAAACTAGAAAAATGCTTGTTTTTGGCCCCTTTTTGGCCGTTAATTCCTAAACTGTTGGCCCCATAACCCCTAAAATGAATCCCAACCTTCTACTTGTGGTATTAAACATTGTGGTACAATTTCAGAGCAATCGAAATACTTATACACAAGTTATTATCCTGAAACTAGAAAAATGCTTGTTTTGGGCCCCTTTTTGGGCCCCTAATTCCTAAACAGTTGGGACCATCATCCCCAAAATCAATCCCAACCTTCTTTTTGTGGTATTGAAACTTCTTTAAAAATTTCATAGAGATCCATTCACTTAAACTAAAGTTATTGTCCGGAAACCAATGTGTCTTCGGACGACAAACCATTATCAGGATGCTCATGAGAATCACTCAACTCTTTGTGTAAATCTTGCACCAATCGTTATTTTTTTTTTATTTTATGATTTTTAAAGATAATAACCAAAAAGTGCCATATTTTCTTAAAATCAATAATTCAGTGGCAACAAATCTGTTGTCCGATATGTCTGAAATTTTCATGGCCGGTTGATAACTTTGGTCATATTGCCTTATTTGTAGATCTTACTTTGCTGAACCTTTTTTGCTGTTAACAGTTGATTTGTATCCATAATGATATTCAAGATAATAACCAAAGACTGCCAAACTTCCTTAAGATTATCAATTCAGGGGTTATAAACTGAAAAATCGGTAAATTGATTCGTCTGAAAATTTCATGTTAGGTAGATCATGACCTGATGAATATATTTAACCCCCCCCCCCTCCACCCTCTCCCCAGTAATGCTCAAAGAATCATTCCACTCAATTTTGGCTGAAAACGGTTTTAGTAGTTTCAGAGGAGATTGAAAAAGTTTATGAAGGATGGACAACAAAGGACGCCAAGTGATGGCAAAAGCTCACAATTCCTTTAAGGAAAGGTGAGCTGAATATATGTTGAATCTGCTGAATACTGCAAATTTTTCCCAAGGAACGAAATGAAAAAAAAATTGCATCCAAATGAATAAAAAATCACACTTTGCACTTTTTGGCCCCTTATTTCAAAAACTAGAGCAGCCCGCATCTCCAAAAACACTTTCAACCTTCTTTTAGTGGCTACAAACAACCTTATGTTGAAATTTTACAACATTTTATCAAAAACATTGTAACTGTCCAGAAACCACTTATCTGGATGATGACGAAGGACAAGGGACCAATATAAAGTTGATGAAATAAATGGGGAATGTGTCCATGGGACACAGATGATGCCCCCGCTTGCATATAACGTTATAAAGGGACAAAACTAAAGAACTGTAAAAGTGACACTACCCAAAGTTGTACTTGATCTGAGTTTTGTGGTAATAAGCATTGTGTATATGTTTCATAACATTTAGTTGAGGCAAACTTAAGTAAGAGAACAGAAACGAAAAATTCAGCAATTCTTCCATTCTAGAACGGTAAAAGTGACGCCACCAAAATTCAAAATTGATCTGTGTTTTGTGGTAATTAGCATTGTGCATAAGTTTCATAACATTTGGCTAAGGCAAACTAAAATTAGAGAACAGAAACGAACATTCAGCAATTTTTCCATTTGTAAAGGGGCATAACTCTAGAACAGTAACAGTGACACCACCAAAATCCAAACTAGATCTGTGTTTTGTGGTATTTAGCATTGTGCATAAGTTTCATAATATTTAGTTGAGGCAAACTAAAGTAAGAGAACAGAAACGAAAAATTCAGCAATTTTTCTATTTGTAAAGAGCATAACTCTAGAACGGTAAAAGTGACGCCACCAAAATTCAAACTGGATCTGTGTTTTGTGGTAATGAGCAAGGTGTATAGGTTTCATAACATCTGGTTGAGGCAAACTAAAGTTAGAGAACGGAAACGAAAAATTCAGCAATTTTTCCTATTGTAAAGGGGCATAACTATAGAACGGTACAAGTGACCCCACCAAAATTCAAACTTGATCTGTGTTTTGTGGTAATAAGCATAGTGTATTAGTTTCATAACATTTGGTAGAGGCAAACTAAAGTTAGAGAACGGAATTGAAAAATTCAGCAATTTTTCCTATTGTAAAGGGACATAACTCTAGAACGGTACAAGTGACCCCACCAAAATTCAAACTTGATCTGTGTTTTGTGGTAATAAGCATAGTGTATTAGTTTCATAACATTTGGTAGAGGCAAACTAAAGGAATTGAAAAATTCAGCAATTTTTCCTATTGTAAAGGGACATAACTCTAGAACGGTACAAGTGACCCCACCAAAATTCAAACTTGATCTGTGTTTTGTGGTAATAAGCATAGTGTATTAGTTTCATAACATTTGGTTGAGGCAAACTAAAGTTAGAGAACGGAAACCAATTTTGGGACGTACAGACGGATGGACAGACGGACGTACAGACGGACAAGGGTGAAACTTAATGCCCCCTCTACTACAGCGGGGGCATAAAAAAATTTTGATATAATTTTATAAAAATCCCCATTAAAATCAAATAAAACAAAATTAGGATATAGACTAAAACAAGAAAAACCCATTTTGCTCTCTCCTTAAAACACAGGAGGGGTTCAAACCCAATCCTGCATTTAATACAAAGTATCCTCATGTAAAAAAATTTAAATAAATCCAGTCATAAGTGCATACTTTGTCAGAAATATAACAAGTAATGAGGAAGTAATATGAAAATAAAATACTGTGTATTCATTTTTTATATTCAGGGATAGCAATTTTCGTATATTGAAGAAAACATGCATTTATGTGGGTATTTGATTGTGTGTTTTTCCCGAAGCCTGAATACAGGCCTATAGAAAATTAGTTAATCTTTGAACATTTAAATTTGTGGTTCACCTGTACCTACAAAATCCACGAAAATTGGTATCCAACGAATAATAATGAATTCTCAATACATTGTAACAGGAAATATAACAAATAAATATTACAAATTAAAATTATGCATGATAGGAACTACATCCTACAGTATTTCTTTTCCATTTCTCTCTTTGTAAAGTTTTCCATATCAATGAGCAAAGAAATAAGAGTCCTTCTCCCATCTCTGGCTAGAATGTTAAAATGATTGCTATATAAAACTTCTGCAGTTAATTTGGTTTACCTAGGCTAATTTGCTGGAAATATTCCTTTGTGCCTCTATAATATACAAGGGTAACCTAAAACAAAATAAAATTAAATTAAATAAATGAATAAAAAATAACCTTTTGGTGTAAAACCTCTCAATCTCAACAATATATCTCCTGAATTGTTAACAAATACATGCTAGAGGCTCCCAGGAGCATAAATGGCTCAATTTTCAGGTTTATCCAATATCAAGGTTTATCAAGACAGTATTTGTGAAAATTTCGTTCTGGTTTTTCTGACTGATAATTTCCTTTCTCAGCGCAGTAGTGAGAATAGATATTTTTGCTACAAACTAAGGAGGCACATGCTGTTGTCAATGTAAACATCAAGGGATAAACAAATTATCATTGGTCATCTTTAGTCAATTGCTTTTCTTGTTTTTGATATGATGACTAATGCGATAAAAATCAATCTTGTGTGGATGATCAACTATAATTTATAATTATCCAATATTTTCCCAAATTATTAAAAGTGAGGCGAAAGATATCGAATGGACATTCAAACTCAGAAGTTGAAAATAAACTGACAACACCATGGCAAAAATAAGTATCCACATAAATAAGTTGGTTTAGTGAAGTAAATGTTTTTAAAAATTACAGCACTTGATGTACACTTGATATAAATAATGTTTGGTCATGACTTACCTTTGTTTCTTGAACAAGTAATCCATATATTCCTCTAAATCCAAATAATGACTGACCAGACTGGACAACTGCTAACATCTCTCCAATGTGTTGAGCTTTAACATGGTCATCTACATGACTAGCACATTGATGAGGTACTATTGTTCTATTCCTCAAATTATTAGCCCTACTTTCTTCATCCTCCTTTCCATATATTCTTTTTGCCTGTAAATGCAAAACAATCTCAGACAACCCTTCACTTAATTTCATTTACTTTTTACTGATGTGCTTAAAAAGCTAAACATGAGCTCTAATTGGACATACAGACAATTCTTTAGACAAAATAAGTCATCTTATTATACCCCCTGCAAAACAAATTGGAAGGGGGGGAGGTATTTAGAAATCACCTAGTCCTTTTGTCTGTCAGTCTGTCTGTCCATCCATGTACCTGCACATGAAGCAATACTATTACTGTCTAAAATTTGGAAATAAAGATAATTCAACTTATGCTCTCAAAGCAGGAGGAATCACTCAGTATAGTTGACCTACTACACATGAGAAACAAACACAATCTCTTAAACTTAATATTGGTCAATAAACAATTAAAATGAGGTCATGATCAGATAAACTGTCATACAAGACATCTTGTGCGAATAAATCAGCATGAAACTTATTAAATTTGGATTTTAGTTATAAATAATTTAAAAAGACAAGAGTGCACAAGGTGAAATGCCTTGCCTGTTTTACTTGTCAATAAATTCATGTCGAAGGTCTGTAATATAATAGAAAAAAACAAAGGATGTGGGTATCCATCCATGACACAAAATATAAATATGAAGGTTTTACTACAAGTATGACATAAACTAACATTTTCAATGCTCTATGAAAATGAGGTCACAGTCAGATGAACCATGCCAGACAGATATGTACACTTTACAACAGTCAGGGGAATTACTGAAATAAGTGATTTATAAAATCACTTATTTAAGTAGCAAATTCCAAATTTTGTCACAAATTGTGATTTTGTAGTTTTACCAAAATTTTAAACATATAGGTTTAGATTATATCTTATTATTAGTAAAATTGAAAAAAATGAACCTTTCGCTTCTTTTAAGTAGAAAAGTTTATGCCTTTGATGCAATCAATTAGCTGTAAATTCTACATTTGTTGAAAAAATGCTATAATGAAGGCTTTACATAACATGCATAATGAACTGATACTTTCTTCACAGATTTTTCCCAGCAGTGGGAGTATTTTTCCTGTAAAGTTCAAGGTTTCATCTTACAGATTATGTAATAAAATTTTACTGTTTGTGGGTGTTGAAATTAGTGGGGGTTATTAAAATGATAATACTAAAAGAAGTGATTTCTTGAAAGAAAATAGAGGTGTAATACTTAAACACTGATTTTTACGTCATTATCCCAGATGTAATACCAGGGTCATCACCTGACATGACCGGTCATCCTATTAACACAGATGCTAGTTCTGATAATTTTAGCAACATAATTAGTCCCTGGATCATTAGTATTGTATATTTAAAGCTACAATTAAATTAAATCACTTAGTCTAGTGATTTATTCGTACTACTTAATTAGGTGATTACTGAAGAAAGACAACTCTTACTTCAAACATTTGTGGACAAAATGTTACTTTAATCAGTGATATAGAAATCATTCATTTAAGTAAGTCCCCTTTATCATTGACAAATGAACCATGAAAATGAGTTGAAGGTCATATAAACCCTGTCTGACAGACGTGTACACCTTACAATCCTTCAATACACCAAATATAATTGACCTATTGCTTATAATATCTGAGAAATAGACCAAACCATTAAAACTAAGGGATCATAGATTTATTCTTACGATGAAGCTCCGAGCATGCTCGGAGGATGCTCGGAGCTTTTTAAGTAGGCTCTTCTCTGCAGTTTATGTGACAATAATTATCATGATCCATTAAGATGTCAATCAAATCTACACCACTTCTATAATAAGGAAAGTAAAGCATTATAGAGGAAGCTCAATTAACACCTGTGTAAACATCTGGTCTATTCAAATACATTTTGCATGAAATTTTACAAAACTATAAAATAGATCAGAAATTCTTCAACAGTACTGTGTAATGCTTGGAAAGAAATCTCAAGTCTCCACAAAAGTAAAAGTCATTTAAATATGTTCTTATTATATTTATTAATCATTCCTTTTTATAATAAAATTATATAATATAAACTATTTTAAATCGTATCATCTAATTATAAAATTAGATGATACGATTTAAAATAGTTTATATTACATAATATGCTACATAAAGTTATCAAGACACAAACAGCAGTCATGTGTCGATACTAAACAAGTTATTTTTTAGTCACTTATATAAGTATATATTTTTTAAACTATTTAATAACTCAATAGTTATTTTAAATGTCAAATGAAGCATGGACTAAATGTAGTTTATAAGAGTTTTTATATCATTTCATTAAATAAAATTAATTATTTACCCAATTTGAGATGAGTATAGAATGGTTACTTTAGAAATAATGACAAAATATTACTTTTATAAACTATTTTATACAACTTCAAAAAACTTAGTACTTACAATAATTTAAGGAACATATGTAATTGTTTTTGACTAACATTCAATTTATGAATAACTTCAAGTCTTAATCAAAACACAAGGTTCCATCTAGTTATATCTGTCTATCTCTAAGATTTTAAGGGGAAATGATGTTTTAATAGCCCCAAGAGGCCAATCTTTGACCAAGAAGTGTGGCATCAGAAAGGCAATTAGTGCTTCAGGAGGATTTAAATAGTTTTATATTTCATGAGGAAAATAACCAGATGTCTATGAAAATTTGTTAAAGCTAGTAAAACCTGTATGAATGGACACCTATAAAAATAATATTAACAGAAGTTACATATTCATGATAAAGAAGTAATATTTGAAACAGCCTCATTTTCAACATAACTTGTATAGGTAATTTTGAAAATTACTTGTTTAAGTAATGCCCCTAACTAAATAATGATAATATATTTTTTTTAAATAGCAAACTAAGTTCTTTTATAGAACATTATGGCTACTTTAGGAAAAGATGTAATTCATTAGTGGAAACCTGGTTTGAGGCGGTAATACCACCATTGTTTTCCCTGTAGTATGTCTCTCTTTAATTGATTTTTTTTTAATTGTGCAGATTTAGCTTTGTTTTAAATAAAGAAATACTTGGCATGAGTAAAATTATTTTCCCCCTATAAGTCTTTGTTTAATTGTTATATTTCAAAAAAAAAAAAAAATGTGCAGAATTTATCTGTTTTAAATAAAGAAATACTTGACAAATGAATTTTTATCCTGTCGTGTACTACAGTAAAATATAACATAACTTTTCAATGCATATAAGAAAGTAAACATCACCAGAAGTTAACCAATCAAATTCTCTCCCCCTTTTTTCCCTGTTTACAAAATAAATATTTTTATTGTGTTGAAACACCCAAGATACATGTTTACGACTCAAAAAACTTTTCTGCAACTGTCAAATTAAATGCAATATAAAAAGAGATCAATCCTTTTTTGCATGAAACTAAATAAACTATGTCTGGTAGTATGGTTATAAATCAATAACCATAGTTTGTGTCTTTGATGACTTTTAAATTTTCATTTTATATAGTAAAAATTTAAAATATATTTATATTTTAAATATAAAATTTAAGTATTTTTTTGTATCATGTGTATTGAAAGAAATGATAATTCTTAAGAAAATGTTTTAAAACATTTTTTTTCTGTGAGGACTTGATACCAAGCATTGTTCAGTAATATTGAAAAATTTCTGATCTATTTTATAGTTTTGAAAAATTAATGCAAGATTTGTTTGAATAGACCAGATGTTTACAAAGGTGTTAATTGAGCTTCCTCTATAATGCTCTACTTTCCTTATTATAGAAGTGCAGTAGATTTTAAAAAAGTAATATTTTGTCATAATTTTTTAAAATAACCTCTCTATAGGTTGCATTTCTGTAAATATTGACAATGCAATTTCCCATAGGAACTCCTTTTACGGCTAAAACTGTACCACTTTTACTATGAAGTTTTGAAAAAAATCCTATCCTAGAATGAAAAGTTCATATGCACTACAATTTTTTTCAAGGGTCAAAATATAGGGCTGTGCGGCATATTTTCAACGTTTATATGCCCAGAACTTCTAAGAGTTTAAACTAACACTAAATTTCTTAACTATCCCTATCTCGACTGTAGGATTACCACAGATTTCAATATAAACAATATGCATATGTATACTTACTGGTAACATTCCTAAGTTATGTCCCTATGAGATGAAACATAGAGATCATAACTGGGAACCAGTATGTAAACAAAATTAATTATCTATGAATATTCTATATCTCCCCAAAAGAGGCGTGGTTTGAGAAACAGCTGTATTTACAAAGTGCAACCTATACTCATCTCAAATTGGGTAAATAATTAATTTTATTTAATGAAATGATATAAAAATTCTTATTAACTACAATTAGTCCATGTTTGATTTGACATTTGAAATAACTATTGAGTTATTAAATAGTTTTAAAAAAATATACTTATATAAGTGACTAAAAATTACTTGTTTAGTATCGACACATGACTGCTGTTTGTGTCTTGATAACTTTATGTAGCATTATTTTAAATCGTATCATCTAATTTTATAATTAGATGATACGATTTAAAATAGTTTATATTATATAATTTTTATTATAAAAAGGAATGATTAATAAATATAATAAGAACATATTTAAATGACTTTTACTTTTGTGGAGACTTGAGATTTCTTTCCAAGCATTTTGATTGAGTTAAGCCTTCCAATTGATGTTTTATCGTGTGTTTTTCTATGTTGTGATGTTATACTATTGTTTCAGAAAAAGGGAGAAGGTTTGGAACCATTAAAACGTTTAATCCGCTGCAAATGTTTGCACCTGTCCTAAGTCAGGAATCTGATGTACAGTAGTTGTCGTTTGTTTATGTAATTTATACGTGTTTCTCGTTTCTCGTTTTTATATAGACTAGACCGTTGGTTTTACCGTTTGAATGGTTTTACACTAGTACTTTTGGGGACCTTTATAGCTTGTTGTTCGGTGTGAGCAAAGGCTCCGTGTTGAAGGCCGTACATTGACCTATAATGGTTTACTTTTATAAATTGTTATTTGGATGGAGAGTTGTCTCATTGGCACTCACACCACATCTTCCTATATCTAATTACACAGTACTGTTGAAGAATTTCTAATCTATTTTATAGTTTTGTAAAATTTCATACAAAATGTATTTGAATAGAACAGATGTTTACACAGGTGTTAATTGAGCTTCCTCTATAATGCTTTACTTTCCTTATTATAGAAGTGATGTAGATTTGATTGACATCTTAATGGATCATGATAATTATTGTCACATAAACTGCAGAGAAGAGCCTACTTAAAAAGCTCTGAGCATCCTCATAAGAATAAATCTATGATCCCTAAACATTGTCCAATAAACCATGAAATTAAAGTCAAGGTCAGATGAAACCTGTCAGTCTGACATGTACACCTTACAATCATTCCATACACCAATTATATTGATTTATTGCTTATAGTATCAGATACGGACTTGACCATGCAACTTTAACCTTGATTACTGATTCATGAAATGAGGTTGAAGTCGAAGTCAGGTAAACCCTACCTGATGGACATTGTAGATGTTGCAAGGAACCCATATACCAAATATAGTTATTCTTATCTATTACTCATAATAAGTGAGTATTTCACTTTTCAAAAAAAATGAATTTTTTTTCTTTCAAGTAGTCACTGAACCATGAAAGGACAAGGACAACTAACATATCACCGACTTAAACTTCGACGCCAGATTGTAATACCTATGTCTCGCATTCTGCAATTCGCCCTTTCGTCGCAGGCAAGACAATAAATGACTCAATAAAAAATCAATGAACTGAAACAAACTTAAACTTGATCTATTACTGATCAATATATACCTATACCATTATATAAATAACACATAGCTGAGAGGGTGATAGAGCAGACTATTAACCCGAGAAAACATTGTCAACTGAGGCAAAGCCAAGGTTGACAATGTCTTTTTGAGGGGTGACAATCTGCTCTATCACCCTCTCAGATATGTGTCATTTAATTTATTATACTGAATGTTCTGTTATTATTGTCTATTAAATTTCAAATTCAAAGTAATAAACTATGACGTCATGTACATAACAATCATCAGTATTTATTAAAACGCTCACTTGATCAAGTGTCTCTATGAAGGTTAATAGAGTATTTGCCATAGGATAGAGTAAATTGTCTCCCTCATATTAACCAATCAATATCTGGCATATTGACATGAAGTTTAATAAAAAAGAATAGGCTAGCCTTCCAATGTCCCCCACCTATACCATAAAAGAATAGCCTTCAAATGTCCCCCACCTAAACCATAAAAGAATAGCCTTCCAATGTCCCCCACCAAATCATTTATTTGCATGAAAGCAATTACAAGGCGTTTTTAAATGTAATTTACATTCCAAGGGGCATAACTCCAACAAAGATGGTTAATCAGTGCTGATTTTCAAACTTGTCCAAAAGACTGGTGATATGAACCTTTTGGTATGTGTTGCAGTGAGAACAATTAACTGTTGACACAGTGATGCGTCTCGCATCATGGCAGAAAATTCTAAAAAAGACAATCTGATGGACAGCAACATTGCTTATTAAATCAAACTTGCTGGACAATTCCCTGAGGGGCAGGGCCTCGAAATAGTTGTCAAACTGATATGTACTGAAAGTAATGCAACTTTATAGAAAAATATCATTGATCTATCACAAGTAGTTTCTATCATACTTCAGAAGAAAACTTAACATTGAAAATTGCTAATTAATTCAAAGTCACTGGACCATCCCTAGGGGGCAGGGCCTGGAAATAGTTGTCAAACTGATATGAACTGATAGTTATGCAACTTTATAGAAATACTATAGATCTATCAAAAATAGTTCCTATCTTACTGACTTATAAGCAGAAAATTTAACAATTGTTGAACTTGACAATGACGACGCTACCAGAAAAGCAACACCTATGTCTCGCATACGAGATAAAAAAATCAATAAACCAAAACAAAACTTAAACTCTTATCTGTTACTCATCAATATACACCTGTTTACATAAATCAGTTCAATATGTCAAGTTGTTTTTAAAAAAGAAAGTCCTGAAATTGAAGTGCTACGGAATAACAGAATGACAGAATGACAGAAAGACTGATTGACAGACAAGGGTAAAATTATATGCCCCCCGACAACTTGTATAAATTGGTTAAAAAAAAAAGACATTAATTTTAAGGGCAACAATTTCTATGGTTAGCCCTCCGACAACTTCTATGGTTAGCCCTACGACAACTTCTATGGTTAGCCCTCCGACAACTTCTATGGTTAGCCCTCCGACAACTTCTATGGTTAGCCTTCCAACAACTTCTATGGTAAGCCCTCCGACAACTTCTATGGTTAGCCCTCCGACAACTTCTATGGTTAGCCCTCCGACAACTTCTATGTTAGCCTTCCAACAACTTCTATGGATAGCCCTCCGACAACTTCTATGGTAAGCCCTCCGACAACTTCAATAGTTAGCCCTCTGACAACTTGTATAGTTAGCACTCTGACATCTATGGTTAGCCCTTCGACAACTTTAGCCATGATAACTTTTCTGTAAACCTACTGCTGAACATTTTTGATGTAGGTTTTTAAAGTTTGAGTCTATCCTTTATAGTTAGATAATAGCTAAAAACAATAAGTTTCCAAAAAACAACCAATGAAGGGCAATAATTCCTATAACAGGTGTCTGACAATTTTGGACATGAAACTTTTTGGAAATCATCAATTGTTGATCAACTTTGCTATTGAAAGTTTTTTGTCTATCTATTATAATATAGCTATGAGATAATATAAGATACAAATGGTACATGTAGTATTGGTCAGAGTTTCGTGTTTCAATAATATCTGTTACTTTTTATTTACCAATGTCACATTTATCCCTAGGAAATCTTTTAGCAATTTCTATATTTTATCTTACCTCAACAACAGCAGCAACTTTAGTGACAAAGTGTGATCCATCTGTATCTTACCTCAACAACAGCAGCAACTTTAGTGACAAAGTGTGATCCATCTGTATCCTTATAAATGCAAAACCTTTCACTAATGCATCAGGAATAAATGAACTTGTCTTCTGATTACACTTTAATGAGAAAGATGTGTCTGGTCCATCACTGAAGTTATATAAACAAACTTTATATATTTTGCTTGCAGTTTCAAAAAGCTATACAAAAACTAGAAAATGTGTCTTCAAGAAGGAATAACCCACTGCAACGTTTCTATTTTTGTAAACATATTTATTTTTGCTGTTTTTGTAGAATAAATGTAATGCCTTAAATGTTCAAGTACAGCACTGCACTTTACAAAAATAGACCAAAACACAAAATTTAACCAAAGTCACTCAGGCAAAAAAATGTAGGTCATTGTGACTGAAAAGATTCTGAACTGTGTTGCACAATACAACACTACAGTAATGACATACTACCAGATGCTTCCGAGAAATATTTCCCCCCCTTATGATAATTTTAACTTCCACAGTATGATATATTTCCCCACCCCCTCCCGCCCCCACACACATACACAACATGTCTACCCCTAAGAGCAGTGGTTTAAGATATGATAAAGGGTAAAGAGAAATATCACAGCAGGGGATTAAGATATGATAAAGGGAGGTAAAAATATCACAGCAGGGGTTTAAGATATGATAAAGGGGAAGGAGAAATATCATAGCAGGGGTTTAAAATATGATAGAGGGGAAGGAGAAATATCACAGCAGGGGTTAAATATATGATAAAAGGAAGGAGAAATACCACAGCAGGGATTTAAGATATGATCAAGGGGAAGGAAAAATATCACAGCAGGGGATTATGATATGATAAGCGGAGGTAGAAATTTCACAGCAGGGGCTTAAAATATGATAAAAGGAAAGGAAAAATATCACAGCAGGGGATTAAGATATGATAAAGGAAGGTAGAAATATCATAGCAGGGGTTTAAGATATGATAAAGGGGAAGGAGAAATATCACAGCAGGGGTTAAAGACATGAAAAAGACACAAAAGTGAGAAATATCACAGCAGGGGATTAAGATATGATCAAGGGGAAGGAGAAATATCACAGCAGGGGATTAAGATATGATAAAGGAGAAGGAGAAATATCACAGCAGGGGATTAAGATATGATAGAGGGGAAGGAGAAATATCACAGCAGGGGATTAAGATATGATAAAAGGGAGGTAGAAATATCACAGCAGAGGATCAAGATATGATCAAGGGGAATGAGAAATATCACAGCAGGGGATTAAGATATGATAAAGGGGAATGAGAAATATCACAGCAGGGGATTAAGATATGATAAAGGGGAACGAGAAATATCAAAGCAGGGGATTAAGATATGATAAAGGAGAAGGAGAAATATCACAGCAGGGGATTAAGATATGATAACCAGAAGGAGAAATATCACAGCAGGGGATTAAAATATGATAAAAGGGAGGTAGAAATATCACAGCAGGGGTTTAAGATATGATAGAGGGGAAGGAGAAATATCACAGCAGGGGTTAAAGATATGTTAAAGAGGAAGTAGAAATATCACAGCAGGGATTTAAGATATAATCAAGGGGAAGGAAAAATATCACAGCAGGGGATTACGATATGATAAAGGGAGGTAGAAATTTCACAGCAGGGGCTTAAAATATGATAAAGGGAGGCAGAAATATCACAGTAGGGGTTTAAGATATGATAAGGGGGAAGTAGAAATATCACAGCAGGAGTTTAAGATATGATAAAGGGTAAGGAGAAATATCACAGCAGGGGATTAAGATATGATAAAGGGGAAGGAGAAATATCACAGCAGGGGTTAAAGATATGATAAAAGGGAGGAGAAATATCACAGCAGGGGATTAAGATATGATAAAGGGTAAGAAGAAATATCACAGCAGGGGTTTAAGATATGATAAAGGGGAAGGAGAAATATCACAGCAGGGGTTTAAGATATAATCAAGGGGAAGGAAAAATATCAAAGCAGGGGATAACGATATGATAAAGGGAGGTAGAAATTTCACAGCAGGGGCTTAAGATATGATAATGGGGAATGAAAATATCACAGCAGGAGTTTAAGATATGATAAAGGGTAAGGAGAAATATCACAGCAGGGGATTAAGATATGATAAAGGGAGGCAGAAATATCACAGTAGGGGTTTAAGATATGATAAAGGGGAAGGAGAAATATCACAGCAGGGGTTAAAGATATGATAAAAGGGAGGAGAAATATCACAGCAGGGAATTAAGATATGATAAAGGGTAAGGAGAAATATCACAGCAGGGGTTTAAGATATGATAAAGGGGAAGGAGAAATATCACAGCAGGGGTTTAAGATATGATAAAGGGGAAGGAGAAATATCACAGTAGGGGTTTAAGATATGATAAAGGGGAAGAAGAAATATCACAGCAGGGGATTAAGATATGATAAAGGGGAACGAGAAATATCACAGCAGGGGATTAAGTTATGATAAAGGGAGGCAGAAATTTCACAGTAGGGCTTTAAGATATGATAAAGGGGAAGGAAAAATATCACAGCAAGGGATTAAGATATGTTAAAGGGTAAGGAGAAATATCACAGCAGGAGATTAAGATATGATAAACGGAGGTAGAAATTTCATAGCAGGGGATTAAGATATGATAAAGGGAGGTAGAAATATCATAGCAGGGGTTTAAGATATGATAAAAGGAAAGGGAAAATATCACAACAGGGGATTAAGATATGATAAAGGGAGGTAGAATTATCATAGGAGGGGTTTAAGATATGATAATGGGGAAGGAGAAATATCACAGCAGGGGTTAAAGATATGAAAAAGACACAAAAGGGAGAAATATCACAGCAGGGGATTAAGATATGATAAAGGGGATATTTCCCCCTTAATGGAATATTAAACCCTGTTGTGATATTTCTATCCCCTTAACTTTCCCTTGTGATATTTTTACCCCTTCTGCGACATATTTACCTCCCTTATGAAATTTTACCCCTGCTATGATATTTCTTCTTCCCCTATATGAAATATTTAAGCCAAGCTGCAATTAAGATATGATAAAGGGGTAGAAATATCATAGCAGGGGTTTAAGATATAATAAAGGGGAGGGAGAAATATCACAGCAGGGGGGACATGTATCATTAGGACGGAAATATTGCAGCAGGGGTTAAAGATATGAAAAAGTCACAAAAGGGAGAAATATCACAGAGGGGATTAAGATATGATAAAGGGGAAGGAGAAATATCACAGCAGGGGATTAAGATATGATAAAGGGAAGGAGAAATATCACAGCAGGGGATTAAGATATGATAAAGGGGAAGGAGAAATATCACAGCAGGGGTTTAAGATATGATAACGGGAGGGAGAAATATCACAGCAGGGGTTTAAGATATGATAAAGGGGAGGGAGAAATATCACAGCAGGGGGGACACATATCATTAGGAGAGAAATATTGCAGCATAATGTTTACCCCTTACTGTGATATTTCCCCTTTATGAAATATTAATCCCTGTTGTGATATTTCTATCTGCTTAACTTTCCCTTGTGATATTTTAACCCCTGCTGCGACATATTTTGCTCCCGTATGATATTTTACCCCTGCTATGATATTTCTTCTTCCCCTATATGAAATATTTAACCTCAGCTGTAATTAAGATATGATAAAGGGGTAGAAATATCATAGCAGGGGTTTAAGATATAATAAAGGGGAGGGAGAAATATCACAGCAGGGGGACATGTATCATCAGGAGGGAAATATTTACCCCCTGCTGTATTTTCCTCCTCAATAACTGCAATATTCCTACCTTGATCCCTCTTATATTTTTATCCCCAAACTGGGATATATCTAAGCCCTTCCCCCCTCCCCCGCCTTATGATATATTCAATCCCCATTCAATATTTTCATTGATTTTTACCTCTCCTTATGATTTTTCTACACCCCTTTCCCCTGATACATATATATTTTTATTCCGGTCTTATAAACTAATTTTTTCTGTTAATGTGGACTTACGTGTATCACCATTTTACATACATTTTATGTAGACAACATACATTTTATGTAGACAACATACATTGACAAAGTACATTATAAACATGATAAAGTAAATTGAACCAGCCAATGACAGTATGATGAAAACAGAACACCAAAAGCAGATTTGGAATAAATCATTATGGATGAGAAATATCACAGCAGGGGAAAAGCACCGGCAGTGTTCTCCCAGGCCGATATGACGCTGCGGTCCCGCAGCTCCTTCAAAATATTTTCGTTGATCCCGCAGCGCCTTATTTGGCCGCTGTCCCTCAATACTTGATCCCGCAGCGTGTTAATTTTCACATTTTAATTATAAATGTTGGTTAAAATTGTCAAGTTGATCATTACCGCTGAGAAGTCGGACAATGTTGTGCAATACATGTAACTGATAACTAGCAAAAGTCTCCGATTTACCTGTTCCAGCCTTATCAGACCATGTAATCATGTTATAGCGTAAATGATCATCATAGATAGATAGAAGATAGATATTTTTAGTAGAAAATAAAAGCTTTTAAAAACTTCAGTGCAAAAATTGAAGAAATAGATCGCAAATATTGTATTTACTCATCGTCTGTGTGCGATACTTGGCCATTTAAGTAACGAATTTTTTCATTGGTCAAGAAGAAGAATCTATTTAAACACGACCAATGAACATGATGAATACACGTGATAAATTTGAATACACATTACTAAAGAAATTTACGATGAAATTTATGAATGAGAGTATTTGTATGTCAAAAAAGTAAAATAAACTTTTATTAAAGATAACTAGGAGTGATTTAGTTTATTAGAAAGTGAAGAATTGTTGCTTGCAAGTAAACTTCGTCTGTCAACTGTCACGTTTTAGAAATAAAATAATTTTTTAACATCGATCGTTAAGTTTGTCCATCGGGAAATATATGTACGGAATCGCTGCAGAATTTGTATAATGTCACTAGTAAAGAATTTCACTGATTTTAACTTTGAAGAATTTGTCAAGTTTCGTTTATATCTACCTGCCAAAGAAACGTTTTGACAATTATACACACGGAAGCATAATGTCAAACTACGGACACTGGTCAGCTGGTTCATTACAATTTTTTTGTTTTAAAAAGTTGTATACCAAACATCTTAAACATAATCAATTTTAATGCTGAATCAACATGTTCTTTGCAAAGATAAACTGTTATCACAGAGATATGTCTTGCTTTTTTGTAATTTCAATAATGCAAATGTTGAAATTAAAATAGCAATACTTTAACATGTAAGTTTTGCAAATATTCAAAGTCAATGAACCATGACTGAAGGTAGATGGCTAAACAATCTCCATGGAAATGAGATGTGCCAATGCTAATACAACTGCATACCAAATACCACTGACTTGTCATAAGAAGTTCCCTTTAAACAAACCTAAACACAAACTAATACATGTAAACTAAGCAAAATTTCAAAGTCAATAAACCATAACTGAGGGGGCGGGGTCAAATAATCTCCATGGTAATGAGATGTGCCAATGCTAATACAACTGCATACTAAATATCACTGACCTACCACTAGTGGTTCCCCATAACCGACCTAATCACAAACTAATACATGAAAACTAAGCGAAAGTTTCAAAGTCAATAGACTATGACTGAGGGGGCGGGGCCAAATAATCTCCATGGAAATGAGATATACCAATGCTTAAACAACTGCATACCAATTATCATTAACTTACTACTAGTGGTTCCCCATAAACTGACCTAATCACAAACTAATACATGAAAACTAAGCAAAATTTCAAAGTCAATAGACCATGATTGAGGGGGGGCCAAATAATCTCCATGAAAATGAGATATGCCAATGCTTATACAACTGCATACCAATTATCATTAACTTACTACTAGTGGTTCCCCATAAACTGACCTAATCACAAACTAATACATGAAAACTAAGCAAAAGTTTCAAAGTCAATAGACCATAACTGAGGGGCGGGCCAAATAATCTCCATGGTAATGAGATGTGCCAATACGCCAATACTAATACAACTGCATACCAAATATCATTGACTTACCACTAGTGGTTCACCATAAACTAGACCTAATCACAAACTAATACATTGTTGACGCCGCCGTCGGAAACAGCATACCTATGTCTCGCTTTTTGACTCCGTCAAGCGAGACAAAAAAATGGGTTAAGCGAAAGGCAGATGATGTTTTCAACCCTAAAGAGGATAAAGACTAAGGAACAGGCTGTCCAACAAAATTACAAACTGTCTTGTTACTATATCTCTAGAAGGAACAGAATTGAAGAAATAAATATTTCTGGAGCGTGTTCAGCATTGGAAAGCCCAGAAGAACATGAGGATTTTTCTTGAACTATATATACATTTTGACTTATTTAATTGACTGTGATATAAATGCTTTTTGTGTTTAAAATGAATTTATTTCATATATATATATTCTTATTCTTTATCATGTTTATTAATACTGTGCATTATTGCATGTAATGATTTATGACCGATTGCTTCAGGTCACAATAGTTCACTTTAAAATAGAGTTCTGCGCCTTGAAATTTTGCGCCTTAAAAATTTCTGGGAGAACCCTGACCGGAATAATTTAAAATTTTGTGCAGATTTTACAAAATCATGTTTTATGACCTTTTCCCATTCACATATAACAGGAAGGGGGTTAAAAAGCTTAAATCCTGAAAGTTGGTAGGTATGCCTTTTATCTATTACAAAATATTGTTTCTGGTAACTTCTTGTGGTCTTTTGACGATTCCTGTTGGTAATATGTAGATACAATGTACATGTAACTAAGTGGGACTTCCATGGTTAAAAAATTATTTTTGATCACTGGTTTAGTACAACAATCTTTATATGTGAAGACATTATCAAACTTATTATACTTACAAAATCCTTAATCCACAAATTAGAGCAAATGACATAAATAGTTGATGGTACTTCCTTTCACTTTTCTTTTCATCATCCAATAAATTCAGTAAGTTATCAGAAAAAATTTGTAGCTTTGGATATATAGTCTGGAAATACAAAGGATTACTTATTCTACAGATAACTAAGGACAGTAAACGAAGAATCAAGCTCTAGATCTTCTTTACAGAAAGTTTAAACTGGTGTTTCATGAAAAAAGCTAGACTGCATATGCACTGATATGTAAAGTTTGTGCACATGGCTAACCCTATTTAGTTGGGTTAGTTTTCATCATATATTTCTTATCAATTTTCCAGAATTCAAAATTATTCCAGATTCAAATAATTCCTTGTTTTTAGATCAAACTAAATAAGATCATGAAGATCAATCTTTCTTGCAGTGTAACAGGGATTCGTCAATCTCCAACGACTTTTAAAAAAAAGTCTACCTCCAGATGCAAAATAGAACTAAATAGATCAATTTTTTGGACAGATCTTTCTTAAAGCAGTATACATGTAGTGTAAATGTGATCAATCTTTCTTTTAAAAATCTTACTATTAATAATGTAAAGAAATGAGGTAAGAACATGAAGAATGATACTTTTCTATCTAAAGTGTAAACGCACCGGTTTTTAAAAGATTGATCGATGATCTTACTGTTGCAAAGGAAAATGTGAACTGGTCTTTTTAAGATAGATTCATCTAAGGCCAAATAAAAATATGTGTGTGGTTCCAGTTACATCCTGAAAAAATAGGGTTGGTAGGTCGGCTTTTTTTTTTTTTTTTTTTTTGGATTGTCAAAATCCGGAAATAAATCATGTGTTCACCTTATCGGATTCCAGGTAGTATACATGTGTACACACCCTACCAGAAGTTTGCCATTTTCTATACATGTATGTTTGATTGTTAAATAAACAGACATGTTATGTTTTTGGTTAAATTTGTTGCATTCTGTTAAGAATTTGTTGCATTTTTAGCTGTAGTTGATATTTCTAATCATGCTAATAGAAGTTCAGATAACAAAAGTCTGTGAATTTAATTATTGAAATTCACATTCCACAAAATGAGATTGTTCAAAATTTATTTTTCAGAAATGGAGAAAAAAGTTCTAGGGTTGGGGGGGGGTTGAGACTAGGGTCGGACAGGTAACTGTAACCATACATATATTTTTATTTGGCCTAAGAACAGTTCAATTTTAAACAAGTCTAAAAGGGGTCTAATTACATGTACATGCTGTACATTGTATATAAAACACACATGATACATTTTAGTACATGTAATATGCTCAAACTACATCATACCCATTGAAATTTTAATTAATCACCAAATTTATCTGAAAGGGTCATGTACATAATAAAAATGTAGACCTATTGTTTTGAAAAAGTAAAAAAAAAACACTGAAGGGAGACAATTTGAGTGAAAACTAGCACTGTGAGTAATCTAACAGTGTGATACCCCTGCTTTAAGAGTGCAAGTAAAATAATCTCCCTTTTGAAATTTTGGACAGCATCCATATTCCGGTACCCCATATTCCTTCATGCACATCTACAGGTAGTGAACTACAATTTTGTAAAGTTCCATAAAATCTGATAACCCAATTAGGAGGAGTTGCACATACAAAGCACATGCCATGGACAGACTGACAGACAGTTGATTCCTATATATTATAGGAGGGGATATAAAAAATGCGCAAAAGATCAGATGACAACTAATATAGTAAAGAATATAAATCTAATAATCATCTGAATAATTGAATAATTCTTAATATTTCTTACAATGAGCATGTGTTTCTGTACAAAGTTTTCCTGTCTAGAACTTTGATTTCCATCTTGGTCTTTGAAATGTTCATAGCAACATCCTTTATCTTCTTTCACAAAATATTGATACAAAATTGAACTTTCAATGGGCTTGCTTAATTCATTGAAATTAATTTTGGCTGTGGCCAATTTATTATATCTGTAACAACTATATAGTTGTCTCCATTAAAAAAGTACTTATCAAAAGTAAAATTGATACACTCTTCAAGTATACGGCTTTTCAAATCTTGGTTTCTTACTGCTGTGTATACATCACCAAAACCAAGATGAAGCAAAACTTGGTACTCAGGTCAGTTGAACAAGTCATTTCCTGCAGCAGGTCATCAAGGTATGAATAGGACCACATTGAGAATTAAGGCAAAATATCAATGGTATGGTATGACACAAAAATAAAAGACTTTGTCAAAACATGCAGTACATGCAATTTACACAAGAAGCCAAACAGAAAGGGTAAATGTCCGCTTACCCAGTTTCATGCAGGTGCACCAATGGAGCGAGTCCACTTAGATTTTCTAGGACCACTGCCAGAGACGAAATTTGGGAATGCCCATGTACTAGTTATGGTTGATCAGTTTTCCAAATGGATGGAATGTATTCCGTTACCAGCACAAACCGCAGAGCATACGGCAAGAGCTGCAGTGAACGAGTTTTTTTCTCGTTTTGGATTCCCATTTCAGGTTTTTACAGACCAAGGACGCAATTTTGAAAGTAAGCTTTTCAAATCCATCTGTGAAATCTTGCAAATGCACAAAGCGAGAACTACTCCGTACAGACCATCATCAAACGGACAAGCAGAACGTTGCAACAGAACCTTAATGGACGCCGTCCGTTGCTTCGTGTCTAGACAACAAGACAATTGGGATGAACATTTGGCACAGTTGGCAGGAGCTGTTCGATCGTCAGTTAACAGAAGTACTGGTTTTACGCCAAACATGTTGATGCTTGGGAGAGAGGTTAACCAGCCTGTTGATTTATTGTACAGCGTACCTGGTGCTAAAACAGACGAGTCACAAGATGAGTATGTGATAAGACTCGAGATGCCATAACATCTGCACACGAAATAGCGCGCAACACGCTAAAACTACTCAGAATACCATGAAACGTGATTATGATGTACGTATTCTGGAAAGAGAATACAAAATAGGAGATTTAGTTTATGTTTTAGACACAGCTAAAATTAAAGGCAGAGCGAAGAAATTGGACCCACCTTGAAAGGTCCCGGACTTGTATGTGCCAAATTATCTTCGTATGTGTACAAGATAAAATTACAAAAACTGTACTGACAATAAATCATGACCGTTTAAAGCCAAGTGATATTGTAAATACTTCCAACACTAGTGACTTGCTCAGTAGAACGTTCCTACTGCTTATATTTGGAGGCAGATCAAGACTAGACTCTCTTCCCATATTGTCAAGGGATAAATCCGTGGTCTTACTGCATGAATCTGTAGAAGAGCCCATAACTTTGCTGTCAGGCGATGAATGGGTAACGGGTTCTGATGTTGGCTCAGGAACTGAGAGGGACGCCGTTCGCTTAGTTTTTGCCTCTATAACATCTTTAACTTTTATAAACTGCGCGTTCGGTGCATTGCTGATTTCCTCTGATGCTTCTTCAGATCCATAATACTTCCGTTTTATCGTACAAACTCTAGAGGTTGCTCTAACTCGTTCGGCCATGGCTGAACCAGGGGACTATAAGTAAGGGGAAGGAAATCAATATTCTGTTCTGTACATATACATGAGTTGAGATAGTTTTAAAAATAAAAACCAAGTCCAAGTATATATGCCATGTAAAAAACAAAACTTTGTTTCTTTTATATGCATGTGCTGTACATACTTACAATGTGATTAAAAATTTAATAATGCATTAAGGGTATATACTCCATTCGGATGTGCTCCTACTTAAAGGAGGCTAATACACAGAAGAAGAAGTACAGGTATGATCCTCCGTTATATATCGGAGCACTCTCACTCAAATAAAATACTAGGGTATTTAAATAGTGTGAGGGGTGATTAAATTCAAAAGTTTTATATATGTGTGATTCAACAAATGAGAACTGTATAGGTGTGTGCTATTTACATCATTTACAGTTATAACTGAGAATTTAAATAATCTTTTGTTTCATCAAGTTTAATAAGACAAAAGGAGACTTTAAACAAGATGTTTAAAAAGTATAAATTAGTAAAACTGATATAGCCTCTTTTGCTTCTGTTTGGTGGTCGCAGTCATTTCTGATTATTCGCCTACTTATGGTCAAACAACCGCATACGCTTAGTTACAAGGAATGGGAGTAAAAATTAACAAACAAACAAACGGCACTGTAATATTAAAATGTGCAATTGAAAACAACAGTAACTGAGCCTTGAATGAATCAAGACTCTTAGCCATGGCAGTACTAGTGGGTAGAGCGTTCCAGTCTTGAATAGGCATTGAATATACAGATTCCCTCCGAGCTACTGTGCTGCAAATATTATGCCTTATATGGCTGCAAGATGGTACCTGAAAGGAACTGTTATGTATGGCTAGCCGTTTTACTATTTATTCTAACTTCAAGATATCTAATAAACTTAATAAGATACCTCATTTAGTTTATAAGATATCTTATATAGTTTATAAGATATCTTATAAAGTTTAGGAGATATCTTATATAGTTTATAAGATATCTTATATAGTTTATAAGATATCTTATATAGTTTATAAGATATCTCATATAATTTTCTTTATTAGATATCTCATACAATTTTCTTTATAAGATATCTTATAAATTATATGCGATATCTTATAAACTATATGAGATATCTTATAAAGTATTTAAGATATCTTATAAACTATATGAGATATCTTATAAAGTATATAAGATATCTTATATAGTTTATAAGATATCTCATACAATTTTCTTTATAAGATATCTCATATAATTTTCTTTTAAGATATCTTATAAATTATATGCGATATCTTATAACTATATGAGATATCTTATAAAGTATTTAAGATATCTTATAAACTATATGAGATATCTTATAAAGTATATAAGATATCTTATATAAAAATATTGATAAGATATCTTATTAACTTTATAAGATATCTCATAAACTTTAGGAGATATCTTTGAAAGAATATAAGATATCTTATAAACTTTAAGAGATATCTTATATTATATATAAGATATCTTATAAAATATATTATATATAAGATATCTCATATAAAATATAAGATATCTTATAAACACTAGATTAATATAAGATATCTTAGATATTATATCATATGAGATATCTTGAAGTTCGAATAAATAGTAAAACGGCTTGCCATAGCTATGCGTATTTCGACTAAAACGTGTTGGTGCGATTAGTCTATCAGACTTACCCATTTATGATTTTGTACAGATACATGTACTAATCTCTGATTAATATATCATTGTGGTAATAGATCGGTGCGTTTCTAATGCTGTTGATGACAGAAAGTTTAGAAGTCTTTTTCTATGTCTATAAGGTCATCTGTTGTTAAATGAGATAACTTAGAAAAGAGAGGCGAAATATACCAAAGGGATCTTTCATTTTATATATATATATATATATATGCTTTATTCTAAAAAAAACATATCTCTTGAATTTGAGAACATTACAGACTGCTTGTCGATATATTTCTTCCTTTCTTCTGTGGAAACTGGCCAAATCATCAGATAATGAAATTCTTCGCCTATGTCACCTTGACATAGGCGACATTTTCTATTCTCTCTTGGAATGTCCATTCTAGATGAGTTGTTCATGCTTCACAGTCCTAAATCTACAAAATGGTCGGAACAGATCTTTATCTCCAAGTATATGTTCAAATATTTTTCGAAAGTTAATATGTGCTTGGAAAGACGGCAATTTACAGTTTGAAGCCTATTTTTCACATTGGCTATCCACACCTGATGGTATAAGTCTTGTTTTGATTTCACTTTTCAGCCATTTGTCAATATGGAATAGTTGATACCTCCATTTGTCAATATGGAATGGTTGATACCTCCATTTGTCAATATGGAATGGTTGATACCTCCATTTGTCAATATGGAATAGTTGATACCTCCATTTGTCAATATGGAATAGTTGATACCTCCATTTGTCAATATGGAATAGTTGATACCTCCATATGTCAGTATGGAATAGTTGATACCTCCATATGTCAATATGGAATAGTTGATACCTCCATTTGTTAATATGGAATAGTTGATACCTCCACATGTCAGTATGAAAAACCACACTCGTTTAAAATGTTTTCAACAGTAATAAAAAACCCAATTCTTGTCATCTTTAGATTTCCTTTTTTTGATAAAGAGTTATAGTCTATATTCTCAATACATTTATTTCACAAAGCTAGTTTCACCCTTTAACTATAACCTATTATATATCATTCATTTTTTTTTTTTTATTTCACGGGTTTCATTGCGTTTAGTTTTTTTTTTTTCTATTCGACGAATTAGGCAGTCTAGTTGAAAAAAAGTAAGAAGAAAGAAAGATGTTTTTTTAATTTGGATTCTGCATTTATAAAGAGCTTTTGAACGAATATAAAAACATATGCTAGTACATAACATAAAAAAAATAATAACAACATGCATTCCATAAACAAAATTTGGCATTGATATGTGAAATACTTGGTTTAACATGTTTAAGTAAATTTGAAGTATGATAAAAGTGTATCTGTTATAAAAAATATTGGAATAAGCATTCAGAAAATTTAGGATATGAGTAAAAATCGTGATAAAATTTGATATTCATAAATAAAGAAATTCATTAAATAGCACTAAAAATAATAAGAGTATGAGCCACTTTAAACATAATGAAAAATCAAAAATTGAAGGTCCGTGTGATAACCAAATACTATCGGATTGCAACAACAACAACACTATACGAACAAATCAAATTGAAAATAATATGTATGTCATCTTCTAAATGTACTTACTTTTTCCGTAACAATGCACTTCCACCTTATTTCATGATTATCTTATTGAAGAATATAATTGAAAAGTGTTTTATGTTTTATGACATATCGTACAGACACCAGAGCATATTGATGACATATCGTACAGACATTAGTGCATATTGATGACATATCGTACAGACATCAGTGTATACTGATGACATATCGTAAAGACACCAGTGTATACTGATGATATATCGTATAGACACCAGTGCATATTGATGACATGTCGTACAGAGACACCAGTGTATATTGTTGACATTCGTATAGACACCAGTATATAATGATGAAATATCGTACAGACACCTGTGCATATTGAAGACATATCGTACAGACGCCAGTGTATATTGATGGCATATCGTATAGACACCATTGCATACTGATGACATATCGTATCACCAGTGTATATTGATGACATGTCGTACAGACATAAGTGTATATTGATGACATATTGTACAGACACCATTGTATATTTTTGAAATATCGTACAGACATTAGTGTATATTGATGACATATCGTACAGACACCAGTGTATTTTGATGACATGTCGTACAGACACCAGTGAACAGTTATCCGTCTTTCCGTCCGTCCGTCCGTCCTTCCCATTTTCGTTTCTTCACTCTAACTTCAGTTTTTCTCATCGAAATTTTATGAAACTCATACACAATGCTAAAAATAAAGACTTGCAAACAGAGTTCGAATTTAGACAGTGAGTCATTTACAATTCTAGAGTTATGCCCCTTTTTAACTTGGAAAATTGCAAATTTTTCAGTTTCCGCACTCTGACTTAAGTTTGTCTCATCCAAATTTTGTATGAAACTCATACGCAATGCTAAGAACTACAACACGCAGACATAATTCGAATTTGGGAAGTTAGTCACTTGACGTTCAAGAGTTATGCCCCTTTTTAATTGAAAAAAGTGCAAAGCTTGAGCAGGATCATTCGTGTCCTCAGAAACATTTTTCTTTTTTTTCAAAAGTCAATAAAACCACATATTTACCTCATCAGAAGACAGTCATTGTATATTATCTCAGACTCAAAGGTTTTTCGGTACACCTCCGACAGAACATGTGTTAATTAAAAAGACGTTATAAGCTTTCTGAGAAAAGTATGACCGCGTGCAATGCCAAAATATAAACATCGACAGGATTTTGATCTGATGCGGAACCCCTGGAATACAACACATGTTTAATTATATATTTTACAAACTATTAAAAATGAATTCAATTTTAGAACCGATAAAAACAATATTCAAAGATCCTTTTCAATGCTATCTATATAACATTTACGGAAGAGATTATTCAAAGGAACAAAAAGTTCATTGGATTGTATCATAATTAACAAGCTCTGTGGGCAATTTTATAGCAAAATTAGGGTGTTATACAATATCTACATGTACAGCTAAACTTCCAAACTGCATCTGTGTATCTTTGAAGAATTAATGATTGATTGTTGTTTGCTTAATGTTCACTGGAAAAAATGAAGAATTTAGTAAAACGTTTGATTTATGTATCCCCAAAAAGGATAATTAACATTAAGGATTACACATCATCCCTTTTGTCGCAAATTAAGTATAGATAATGACAGTGAAGAATACATACCAAAACAATGAGTCGTCCAAAACATTTTCTTTTCAAGTGGCGCCTCAGATGTTATATGCGTTTTGGTTGTTTTTCTCTCTCATAATTCGATGATGATCATCATCATCGTCGTCGTCGTCGTCGTCGTCGTCTTCCTCCTCCTCCTCCTCCTCCTCCTCCTCCTCCTCCTCCTCCTCCTCCTCCTCCTCCTCCTCATCATCATCATCATCATCATCATCATCGTCATCATCATCATCATCATCACCATCATTCAAAAAAATGTTGAATTTTGAAATTGCAAAATTGAATTAAAGTTACTTATTCAAACAACCCTCTTATAATAAGCTAATCAAAAAACAAACAGTACTTATGGAACAACATATAAAAAAAAAACAATCTTGATAATGTCATACAAGAATATATTGAAACATTTTTTGATATGTGGTGCAATAATTTGTCTCTCCTGTTACCATGTTCAAAAGGAAATTTCAGGTTATTTACAAATGTAATTGATAGAATTACAAGCTTGCATTTAATAACCAATAAGATGTTTTTGAAGAGTAAAAACTTCTATATATTTCCATTCTGTGTAATGACAGATTATTTGTCAATTTTCCATGTTGTACTGAAAAATACCTCTAAAAATTGGTTTTCAAAGATTATAAAAATTGCCACCAGCAACGCAAGTCTAAGATAGTAATTCATAATGTTCAGCATTTTTTTTTTTTTTTCTTTCTAAGAAACCCAACATCAAGTAATTCCCTCGCATGTTGGTTTACTTTTCTCTTTATTTTATTGGTAACAGGAACGTACGTTAGCGATATAACACCATATTAAGTTCTATTCTGTTACCCTTTTTGTCTATCCTGTTACCGATAGCAGTATTGCATTTGTATATGCTAAATTGCGAAAAGTAAGACGTTGTAACCTTTAAATCATTTCAAACAACCAAACATTTCATTATGTGTAAAACTATATGCATTTCTAAACTTTTTAAAGACGTTTCTGTCAAATAGTGTCTATCCTGTTACTGTGACCATAGTAACCATAGTAACATGATAGACATAACAGGATGGACAAATTTCTTCATTTATGAATGTTGTTGTGAAATAACTACTCCCTTTGATTAAGTGATAATGTTTTTCTGCTGTTATTTTGGTTTCCAACACGTAATTGCATTTTTTACAAGTATGATATTGGTGTAATTAATAAATATGTTGGTAACAGCATTGACATGACAAAAGGGTACCCACTATTTTTTTCACTAAATGTCTTGAATTTTCTTTTCTCTACACTGTTATGCAAGAAACGTGCTGTGTTAAATTTTTAGTATGCTTTGTGCTTTTTAAATTATCACTGAATAGTTCCATACTTATAGGGAGAAACAATTTAACGGTTGATTTACTAGCGGTAACAGGATAGACTTGCATTTCATCTACGCCAATTGAAATTAGTTTGTAGAAAATTGTTACATAGAATATTAAAGAAACTGTGATTTTTCGTTGCAGATATCAAGGCAATCAGAAAATTGAAAAACAAAGTCAATTGAAATGTGTTACCCTGACACTGTACGCAATAAATTACGCAAAAAACTACGAAAGCCCAGAAGGATCATGCGAGATGCGATATTCGAAATTCGAGATCCAATATCCGAAGTTCGAAATTCGGAATTCGAGATTCGAGATTCAATATCTTTATTTCCAGATTCGAGATTCGGAATTCTATATCCAGCGTAACCAATCAGAAGAGAGTTTCTAAGTTTAAAAATCTGTTAGACCAATGAAATGAAACATCTTATCACAGGAAAAGATAACAAAATGCAGCGACTGAATAGATATCGCACGTACTAGTATATCAAAACTAATCACACGAGACGGAAGCAACAAATGAAATGGCGGCGTTCACTGTTACGGATAAAAATAGTACAAAATAACAGTTCGTGGTAAGCATGGAAAATATTCCTCCATCATTGAGAAAGATTTCACTTACGACGAACTAGGTAAGATGTTTTTTTCACATACTTGGAATTGGGGGGAGGGTGCATACTTTAGATAGTGTTTACTTGTATTTTACTGTAACTGTAAATGAACGAAGCCTAAAAATTGAATAAAAATTGTTTACATTTATTTGTATTATACTTATTATTTACTATTGTTTGTTGAAATTCGTGTAATTTGTTTATGAAACAAGCGATATTTTTTAATATTAAACAAACTTGGGCTAAAAAATGCTTAACAGCGAGGCGGAGAGTTTTTATTTTATTTTATTTTATAAAAATATTTTAAAAAATATAAAAATATTTTAGAGCAAGCAGGTCCAAAGAACATTACTTTAATCTAGCGTAACTTTACAACTTTGAAAAATTTAAGATAATTTAGGTTAATATAGGGGTAAACCAGCATTTTTAGTTAACAATTTTTAAATGATTTGGTTTTGTTTATCTATAAAATGTACAAATATTTTATTTTCGAAGAAATTGTATTTATTTTTCCATTACCTAAAGAATAAATTTCACGCCGTTATAAACAATATCTTTAAAAATAGTTTAATCCAAAATTCTACAGAAATTAGGGAACTGCTATTTTGCATGTTGCGTGTTGCATGTTGCGTGTTGCATGTTGCGTGTTGCGTGTTGCATGTTGTATGTTCACTTAAAGGATAAAGTTAAATGACATTTTTTTGTACATTAAGGAAGCCTTATAGTCTTTTCTTTCTTTTTTGTTTGTTGTTGTTTGATTGCTGTTTCAATGACGTCATTCAAAATTATATTACAATACCTTCATTATATGATAGATGAATGGTGGTTTGATTTTTAAGGGTGGTTAATTAATCATCATGAGAACAAATTTATGTTTTTATGTTTTACCAGTGTCTGTAAATTTAACTTTTTATGTTGAATTGACAGAATCTGAAAAATAAAGGCTAAAATTTTCGATATTCATTTGTTAAATTTACTTGAGGTTCAGTGTTTAGGTTTATGTTATAACTGAATGTATGAGTCAAATTTATTCTGCACTATATTATGCTTGTAGATAAATGGAACAAACATGAAACTATCTGTTGACATAGTGTATCCTTCAATTCATTTGAAATTTATAATTAACCTATCAACAAAAGTCATCAAAACATGGATTCTGGAGACTGATAGTATTAATTAGATGATATGGGATAATTTGATAGAATTTTATGACCTGTTAATTATTTTCAATGACAGAGATTTTCTCTCAACATAGAGATTCGGCTAAAATAAATAAACAATTTATCAAGCTAAAGGTGAAATGATCTCTTATAGTGACCCCATAAAACAATTAAAATTAAGGAATGCCCATGTGAAACGGTTTATTTTAAAAGAAGAAGAGTGAAAGGAAGAAGAAAAGGGTAAGTTTTAATTAACCTGTTAGATTTTTCATATTTTCATTATTACAAACAAATGTAGCTAATTAGAGATAATTTTGAAATAATTAAATATTTTATTGGATAGAGCAAATATAATAAAATGCTTCATCCAAGTGTGCAATATATATAATTTGACAAATAGAATAGAACAGAGGGCATAAGGAGCATTCGTGAATACGAAAAAAATAGTTGATTAGCATATATCATATATCATGTATTTTTATCATGTTGTTATATATATGAATAATTCATTTTTACCTTTTTTTTTAATACAGAAAATACCTTCTGGTAAAAATAAATTATTAAATGCCCATACCGGCGCGGGAGAAATCCGTTTGCGCCACAACTTTTATTTTCCAATGCTACGTTTGCGCCACCTGTTTTAAAATTACATAGTATCATTTGCGCCAAATACAAAGCATACGATTGCGCCAATTGAAAGAAAATGATTTTCCTCCTCCTTTTTCCGGGCTTAGGACCGGCAGTTTACACGGCAAATGTTTCCTTATTGAAACATGTCTACTTCTTACTGCTGCTGCATGAGTACTCCGCTCCGTAATTAAATGTATGTAGTCTCGTATGTAGTAGATTGAAGCTTCACTATATTGTAAAAAAAAAACCAAACATTGAAGGATGGGATGCATAAAACAGTTCATTGTAATTCTTGTGGAATGCATCTGCTCCATTATTGGTGCGTCTTGCGGAAGAAGGGGTTCTTTTCAGATGTTTCGCTTCATGGTGAAATATCTCCGAACATATAATACTTTATAAGCCAAAATAAGAATAAATACATATTTATCATAAGGTATTTATTTTTACTGTGCGTATTGCTGTGTGTTTGTTTTTTTTTCTACATTGGCTAGAGGTATAAGGGGAGGATTGAGATCTCAAAAAACATGTTTAACACCGCCGCATTTTTGCGCCTGTCCCAAATCAGGAGCCTCTGGCCTTTGTTAGTCTTGTATGATTTTTAGTTTTAGTTCATTTATATATTTCGGAGTTTAATATGACGTCCATCATCAGTGAACTAGTACAAATTTTGTTCAGGGGCCAGCTGAAGCACGCCTCCGGGTGCGGGATTTTCTCGCTGTATTGAAGACCCATTGGTGGCCTTCGGCTGTTTTCTGCTCTTTGGTCGGGTTGTTGTCTCTTTGACCCATTCCCCATTTCCATTCTCAATTTTAATCATTAATGTGTATGATACATGTAAATATGTGTAAAGGTAAATTGGCGCAAATGAGTTCCGAATATTGGCGCAATTGATACATTTGAAGAAAAGAAATTGGCGCAAATGATACCCCTGAAAAATTGTAATTGGCGCAAAAGGACTCCTGCCACAGGCGCAATTCAGGACAGATCATGAAAGGGCTTTAAAGCCAGTCAAGGTTATTTCAGATATAGAGATAATTTAGTAAAATAAAGAATTACTATACATAATGTAAAAAAATTGAATTGTGTTTAACAGTTAGGCTTATATTTTCCTGCCTAGTATTGATTTAAAATGATGTATACGAGTTCATAAATAAAAAGTCACATACATGCAGTCAGGTTTGAGAGTGTCAATCATTGCCATTATAAAGGTAAAGTATCATGTCCTAAGTGGGTTGTAAAGCCCTTGTTATAATACTTTCAGGTTTTATTAGGTGTCTGTATACAAGCATATATTTAGAAAAAAATAAAGGTATGGAGTAAGTGTACATGGAACAAAATCGCACAAAATACATAGAAAAAATGCAAATTATCAATGAACAGGGCTGTTATTAGTCCCCTTACAACGAAGTTGAAGGGGACTTTAGGTTTGCACTCTGTCCGTCCGTCTGTCCGTCCGTTCGTCCGTCCGTCCGTCCGTCAATCTGTCCGTCCGGCAAATTAGCTTTCCACACTTTTTTGTCATGCGTGGATATTGGTTTGATATTTGGTATATAGTATAACCATGACAAGTTACAGACCAAGTTCTAATTTTGTTCCGGTCTGATGATTTTTTTGCAGAGTTATGGCCCTTGGACTTAGAAAAATCACATAAGTAATCTGTTTTCCGCACTTTTTTTCGTCATGCTTGAAGGTTTGCCGTATAGTTTAACCATGACAAGTTATAAATCAAGTTTGAATTTTGTTCCGGTCTGATGATTTTTTGCAGAGTTATGGTCCCTGGACTTCATGCAATTCATGCAAGAAATAAATTTCCCACTATTTTATTCACATACTTAAAGATTTTGATTTGATATTTGGGTTATAGTTTTACAATTACAAGTTACAGATCAAGTTTAAATTTTGTTCTGATTTGATGATATTTTGCAGAGTTATATGATCCTTAGACCTAGAAAAATTAATCAATTTTCTGCATTTTTTTGTATGCCCCGCCTACGAAAGTAGTAGGGGCATTATTTTTCTGGTCTGTGCGTCCTGTCGTTCGTTCGTCCGTTCGTTCGTTCGTCCGTTCGTTCGTTCGTCCGTCCGTCTGTCCCATCTAAAGTTTTTGGTCAAGGTAGTTTATGATGATGTTATAGTTGCATCAACTTGTAACTTGGAATACATATTCATTATGATTGGGACTTTCTAATAAGTATAATGGAAAATTTGGGATTGTGTGAAACAGCTTTTTTTTCAGGTTAAAGTTTTTGGTCGAGGTAGTTTATGATGAAGTTATAGTTGCATCAACTTGTAACTATGCATACATAGTCATTATGATTGGAAAATGTTACGGTCACTTGGCGTCCGTCGTTTGTCCGTCCGTTAACTTTTACAAAAATCTTCTCTAAAACTACTTGGCCAAATTAAACCAAACTTGGCTTAAATCATCCTTAGAGTATCTAGTTTAAAAAATATATCCGATGACCCAGCCCACAAACCAAGATGGCCGCCATGGCTTAAATGCATTACAAAGTAGGATGTTGCCCTCAATTTCAGTTGACAAAGAGAATAAAAATGCGAGCGGGGCATGGTGTCTTTTGGACACATATTCTTGTTAGTCATGCTTGACTACCGTTATATTGATTTGAAATTTGGTATCTATAGCTGTAACATGACAATTTACACATCAAGTTCGAATTTTATTTTCAGGAACAATGAATTTTAACTGGTAGGGGACTATGTTTTGCCATGCAATACTCTCAGAATGCTGGATACTATCCATGCTGATCTGTGTCCACACTTGTTCCTAGCTGTTCTTCATCTTGACAGTTGCTGGGGTCTTCAACAATGAATGAATCGTTCATATTCTTGTTCTTCATCTTGACAGTTGCTGGGGTCTTCAACAATGAATGAATCATTCATATTCTTGTTCTTCATCTTGACAGTTGCTGGGGTCTTCAACAATGAATGAATCATTCATATTCTAAAACAAGGTCAAGACGGCCCCTAGCGTCGACTGAAGCGGTACTATTGATAAACATTAACACCACTGCACCTTCTTGCTCCCAACCCATCGCGGAGTGCCAACCTGGGCGAAGCTTTTATACGACGGTATATATTTTCCTATGGCAAATACAATTTGAAGCTTAAAACTTGATCAAACTCGTACAATTTATCAGAGTTGGTCAAAATCATTATTTATAAAATGAAAAATGTGGCTGCCTGCCAATGCAACAGTATGGCTGTCATGAAGAAAATAGAAAAATATAACAGAGTTCTGATGTTCCCTGCGTTATACATATATATTTCATCTGTCAAAAGTAATGTAGTCCAAGGGGCATAACTCTTTTAAAAAAGGTGATTGGCACCCATTTTACACCTATAGTATAAATTTTATGTTTTTATAAAATTCTGGCATGAATTGTACCCATGACAGCGCTAACGAGGCCATTTTCCATAAGTTTAATATTGCCAAGGGGCATAACTCTTTTTAAAAAAAGTCGATCGGCACCTATTTTAGAACTTTTTCGAGATATTGCTAATATAAAATTATAGTATAAGTTTAATAAAAATCTGGCAAGAATTGTACCCGTGAGAGTGCTAACGAGCATGACTTTTTTCAAAAAAGTGGATCGGCACCCATTTTAGAACTTGTCTGAGATATTACTTAATATATTAACCTATATTATAAGGTTTTTTTTATAAAATTCTAGCATTAATTGTACCCGTGAGAGTGCTAACGAGGCCATTTTCCATAAATTTAATATTTCCAAGGGGCATAACTCTTTTTAAAAAAGTGGATCGGCACCCATTTTAGAACTTGTCCGAGATATTGCTGATATTAACCTATAGTATAAGTTTAATAAAAATCTGGCAAGAATTGTACCCGTGAGAGCGCTAACAAGCTCAAACAGACGGGCGGACGGACGCCCGGTATTTCTATGTCCCAAAGGGGTAAATGAAAGTAATGCCTTTTTTTCTAACAAAAATCATGTGTATAAAAAAAGTTGTATCCAAAATTGTTTCCTTTTGTAATCAATCCCAAATTATGATATTTCTATTATCAACCCAAAAAGACTTTTTGGCACAGTTGATTCATATCCAGCTCATTGATATTTTTACTCATGAAATCTGTTTTATGACTTCTAATTAAATTTTCTATCTTTTCAGAAACAATTTGCAGTTGTCTGACAAACAAATTCATTGAAATATCCAAATTTACAAGAAAGCAAACAGTAATGGCATCAGAAATGTAAGAATTTATTATTTACTAAGGTGTGTAGATATCTGTGAATGTTTATCTGACTTTTCAAGTGTCAATCTTTTGATTTGATGACCCGCCACTAAGTGATGGGGCAATATAGTTTTACCATTTTCTGTCAGTCTGTCAATATTTTATTCCTTTACGTTTTACCCACTTCTAAAATGTTTTTGGTATGTAAATCGTCTTTGATAAGTTACAGATCAAGTTAACGTTTTTCATTCTGCTTTGCTGATTTTTGCCAAATTACATTCTTTAAACTTTGAATATTTCTCTAAAATAACAGGTATATACAGACTTTCTCTAAATGACTTTAGATATAAAGCTGATTTTTGTTATGTGAGTCTACTTTGATGAGTTACAGATTGAGTTTCTGTATCTAACCGATCTGCTAACTCTTAAAAAAATAAAGGGCTTTGGACAAAATTTACTTCCATTTCAAAATCATTTAATTTTCTAAACACCTTCAGATAAACAGTTGATTTTTGGTATATAAGTCTACCATGATGAGTTACAGACTGTCGTTTCAATCCTCTGCTGATTTTTGTCAAAATAATAGGCCTTGATTTTTTCGGGCGGAGCCAATCATGTCGTGCCAACACAATACGTTTTTTTTTACCCCAAATGGTCACTATCATTACTTGGCATCTGTTGTCCATCAACATCGGTCGGTCTGTCCGTCGTGTCTCCTTTAACTTTTACAAAATCGTCTTCTCTGAAACTACTGGGCCAAATCAACCCAGACTATGTTTAAATTGGTCTACACCTTTGTTATGGTATCTAGGATCAAGGTATTTTAGTTTGCTCATCTGCAATTGCATATGCTCATCTTGCATCAATGATTAGCATATTTTTATACGACTGCAAAAAATTTGCGTTCGTATATTGCTATCACGTCGTCGTCGTCAGCGTCGGCGTCCGTAGACAGATTGGCCCTGGGCCCCGCCTCTGGGTTTCTGAACAATAACTATAGTGTCCGTACATACTGATCTCCATGAAATTCTACCAAAAGGTTAAATAATGTATATGAGTGTTTTGATTGCATATAAGTGTTTTGATTGCTCTGAAATTGTACCAAAAGGTTCAATACCACAAAGAGAAGGTTGGGATTAATTTTGGGGGTAATTGCCCAAACCGTTCAGGAATATGGGGCAAAAAAGGGACCAAAAACAAGCATTTTTCTATTTTCTAGACAACAACTTGTGTATAAGTGTATGGTTCACTCTTTCACTCTTAAATTGTAAAAAAAAAAAAAATTTGGGGGATTTTTTTTCTATTTTGCATTTTTTTTTCACAATTTATTGGCTAATTCTCTGTATATAGTCAGAAAACATATTTGCGTAACAGCAATTGGGGAGGGGGAGGGGTAAAAACATTTTTTTAGGGGAGGTAATTTTTTCTTTTCCGGATTTTCTAAAAATTCAATGTTTTAACAAAAGAAAAAAAACCATTTGGGAGGGGGGGGGGCAAACAATTTTTTTTTTTTTTTTTTTTTAAATTTTGCGTTTTTTTTTCTATTTTTTGGGCGACGTCTTTGTATATAGTCTAAAAACAGATTGACTAAGTATTGCTCAACAAAACAGTTATTGCACAACAGCACAGTGTATTGCACAACAGCAAGAAATCTTCAATTGAAAATAAATTCAAATCTTTTAACCAATTTCAAGTTCTTTGAATACATTTATTCTGTGTCCGAAACCTGTATTATGTCAAATATTTATTTACAATCCAAATTCAGACCTGTATCAAGCTGAATATTGTGTCCATTATTGCCCCAACTGTTCAGGGTTCAACCTCTACGGTCGTATCAAGCTGCGCTCAGCGAAGAACATTTTTTCTATTTAATGAACGTTGATATACATTTAAACATGCACAAAAGAGCATTTTTCCCATATGTTCTTTATGGTTTATTTTTTTAAACTTTATACCCTAAAGATCATCCAGCCTATGTGTTTGGTTGTGGAGTGGATTTTTTTAGCTCACCTGACCGAAAGGGTCAAGTGAGTTTTCCTCATCACTTGGCGTCTGTCGTTGTTTGTTAAGTTTTACAAAAATCTTCTCCTCTGAAAATACTAGGCCAAATTAAACCAAAGTAAGCCTTAATGGTTCTTAGGGTATTTAGTTAAACAATGACCCGGCCCGCCAGCCAAGATGGCCGCCATTGCAAGAAGGACATAGTGGTAAAATGCAGTTTTTAGCTTATATTTCTGAAACTAAAGCATTACAAGCAAATCTGAATCGGGATAATAATGTTCATGAGGTCAAGATCTATATGCCCTAAAATTTTCGGACAAATCAGACAACCCGTTGTTGGGTTGCTATGTGGTTTTTTTATGGAAATTATTTAGTTTTTGGTACTTATCGTGAATAGTATAATAGATAGAGATAAACTGTAAAAAGCAAAAATGTTCAGCAAAGTAATATGTACAACTAAGTCAAGTGACCAAAATTGTCAATTGACCCCTTAAGGAACTTTTGCCCTTGGAAGTAAATTTTTCAGAATTTTCAGTAAATATTTGTAATCTTTTGCAAAAATCGTCTCCTCAAACTCTAGTTGACCACAAGTATCATTAGAGTATCTTGAATAAAAAAGGTACCCAGTGATCCTGCCCTACAACCATCAAGACAGCCATGGCAGAAAATAGTTCATAGGGGGGTACTATAGAAGTATATGGGACAGTTGTTAAAAAAAAAATGGTTAGAACTTGAAAACTATTTTAACCCTTAAAATCAAAGTTTTTTTTTTTGTTTTAGGGGTTTCCGTCCGTCTGTCCGTCCGTCGTCCGTCATCGGGGTATGGGGAACCCCTTCCTATATTGTTTTGAAGGGTGTTCCAAAAAACGTTTAAATAATAACATAAACGGTACCAAATTTTCTGCACCAGATGCGCATCTCGACAATCAATGTCTCTTCAGTGATGCTAAAGGCATTTCCATCATTATACAGGCCCCGAGTGAAATAGATTTTGAAGAAGTGGACAGTAAAGTTTGCATTTTTTATTATAATAAGATTGAGATATACTGTAATCAAGCAAAGACAGATCTACAAATAAATCAACATGACCAAACTGTCAATTGACATCTTATTGGAGTTATTGTTCATTTACGTATTTTTGTGTTATAACTATTACAGTTAAACTAATTTTCACTTATAACCGGTTTTCTAACTCTTATCAGTGCATTTAACAATAACATATACGTGTAAAACACAAAAACAACAATGAAAAGAATAAGAATATGTAATATTGAAAAATCTTTAAGGTAATTTGATTTTGATATTATTTACTTCTTTTTAGCTCACCTGGCCCGAAGGGCCAAGTGAGCTTTTCTCATCACTTGGCGTCCGTCGTCCGTCGTCGTCCGTCGTCGTTAACTTTTACAAAAATCTTCTCCTCTGAAACTACTGGGTTAAATTTAACCAAACTTGGCCACAATCATCATTAGGGTATCTAGTTTAAAAATTGTGTCCGGTGACCTGCCAAACCAACCAAGATGGCCGCCATGGCTAAAAATAGAACATAGGGGTAAAATGTATATTTTGGCTTATAACTCTGAAACCAAAGCACTTAGAGCAAATCTGACAGGGATAAAATTCTTGATCAAGTCAAGATTAATCTGCCCTGAAATTTTCAGATGAATTGGACAATGGGTTGTTGGGTTGCTGCCCCTGAATTAGTAATTTTAAGGATTTTTTTTCCGTTTTCGGTTATTATCTTGAAAATTATTATAGATAGAGATAAACTGTAAGCAGCAATAATGTTCAGCAAAGTAAGATCTACAAATAAGTCAACATGATCAAAATGGTCAGTTGACCCCTTAAGGAGTTATTGCCCTTTAAAGTAATTTGTTACCAATTTTTGTAAATTTTGTAATCTTTACAAAATCTTCTCCTCTGAAACTACTGGACCAAATTCAACCAAACTTAGCCACAATCATTATTAGGATATTTAGTTTAAAAAATGTGTGCGTTGACCCAGCCAACCAACCAAGATGGCTGCCATGGCTAGAAATAGAACATAGGGGTAAAATGTAGATTTTGGCTTGTAACTCTAAAACCAAAGCATTTAAAGAAAATCTTACAGGGATTAACTTGTTTATCAAGTAAATATCTATCTGCCCTCAAATTTTCAGATGAATTGGACAACTGGTTGTTAGGTTGCTGCCCCTGAATTGGTGATTTTTAAGGAAATTTTGCCGTTTTTGGTTATTATCTTGAAAATTATTACAGATAGAGATAAACTGTAACAGCAATAATGTTCAGCAAAGTAAGATCTTCAAATAAGTCAAATGATCAAAATGGTCAGTTGACCCCTTAAGGAGTTATTGCCCTTTAAAGTAATTTTTTACCAATTTTTTGTAAATTTTTGTAATCTTTTACAAAAATCTTCTCCTCTGAAACTACTGGACCAAATTCAACCAAACTTAGCCACAATCATTATTAGGATATTTAGTTTAAAAAATATGTGCGGTGACCCAGCCAACCAACCAAGATGGCTGCCATGGCTAAAAATAGAACATAGGGGTAAAATGTAGATTTTGGCTTGTAACTCTGAAACCAAAGCAAATCTTACAGGGATTATCTTGTTTATCAAGTAAATATCTATCTGCCCTCAAATTTTCAGATGAATTGGACAACTGGTTGTTGGGTTGCTGCCCCTGAATTGGTAATTTTTAAGGAAATTTTGCCGTTTTTGGTTATTATCTTGAAAAATATTACAGATAGAGATAAACTGCAAACAGCAATAATGTTCAGCAAAGTAAGATCTTCAAATAAGTCAAATGACCAAAATGGTCAGTTGACCCCTTAAGGAGTTATTGCCCTTTATAGTCAATTTTTAACAATTTTCATTAACTTGGTAAATTTTGGTAAGTTTTTACAAAATGTTTTCCTTCTGTAATCTTCTTTTCTGAAACTGCAGTAGAAAATCAGTATAGAAAACAATCTACTAATGAACTGGCAATAAAAATAATTGATAATTCTATAACATGAAAAAAAACCCACATTAATACCTGATGATGGTGTTTCTTTCTTTACATTGAAAATGATGTCACAACTATAATCCCGAACAATAGGTCGAATGTCAGATATGTTTCAGTACTTTGGCTACATTTTCTACAGATTCCGAAGTGCAAATGATGCTTGAATTCCTACACTAATTTATACAGACTTCATCCCCTTTCACAGGTAATGCCTGCCTCATATTATATTTAAAACTAAACACATTTATTTAAAAACCAGTTGTTGGCATGACACGGGTTATGCTCTTCTCATATATTTTATGATGGTATGATACTAAACCCTAACGGGAGGATTGTGCCTGATATTCATATGATGAAGACATAATCTTTCAATCAGTTTAATTGAGGTCTGGAGCTGGCATGTCAGTTAACTGCTAGTAGTCTGTTGTTATTTATGTATTATTGTCATTTTGTTTATTTTCTTTGTTACATCTTCTGACATCGGACTCGGACTTCTCTTTAACTGACTTTTAATGTGCGTATTGTTATGCGTTTACTTTTCTACATTGGCTAGAGGTATAGGGGAGGTTGAGATCTCATAAACATGTTTAACATTTTGCGCCTGTCCCAAGTCAGGAGCCTCTGGCCTTTGTTAGTCTTGTATTATTTTACTTTTAGTTTCTTGTGTATAATTTGAGTTTAGTATGACGTCCATTATCACTGAACTAGTATATATATTTGTTTAGGGCCAGCTTAAGGACGCCTCCGGGTGCGGGAATTTCTCGCTGTATTGAAGACCTATTGGTGACCTTCTGTTGTTGTCTGTTCTGTGGTCGGGTTGTTGTCTCTTTGACATTCCCATTTCCATTCTCAATTTTATTTAATAGAATATCAGAAATTTTGAAAGAAAATTAATCAACCATGCAAGATCTAAAACTTAATTAATATTGTTCAAATTATCAATTAACTATAAAAAAAAAAAAATCTCATTAAAAAATATAGTTCTTCATTATATATTTTATCAGAAGTTTAGAGAAAAAAATGAATTTAATTGTGTTCCTTGTTCTCATTTCCTGGGATAAATCCAATACAAATTAAAGTATTGGTATTGAATTAATATTTAAGAAATATTTCAAACCTTACCATTTTCTTCACAAGAATGAAGACCATATTTTCAGTGTCATGAGTATCAGTCATCATATTTGTTGTACTTTGTTGTTTAAAAGTTGAATACAAAAAAGATCAACAAAGCAATTCAAAACCAGTTGAATTTTGCAACAACAAATGAGAGTTTTAACGACCTCAGCTGGCTATACAACCCTTGCACAATCAACTGAATTTTGCAGAAATCATTAATAGGAAAGATTGCCCTTAAATGATAATTTTTATGACCTTTTGGTTTTTTTTTTTTTTGGGGGTGTTGCGCAACAACAAAACTTCACAGCAAACTTTCTCATCACTTCGCATTTCTCGTTAGATAAATTTTACAAAAAAATCTCCCCTGAAACTACTGTCAAATTAAACCAAACTTGGTTTAAATCACCACTAGGATATCCAGGGACCACTGTGTATGATGACCCTGCCTGCCAACATGGCACACATGGCTGGAATAAAACATAGGTTTCAAACGCACTTTTTAGTCTTATATCTCTGAAACTAAACGACAGTACAACAGTTGCATTTATCATGCATCAATTGTAAATAAAAATATCAGGTGAGCGACACAGGGTCCTTGGAGCCTCTAGTTTTAAAAAGGTTATTAATGGATATGAATTGTTTGCAGAGATGATTTTATTTTCATAAAGTTTTATGAAAATGGAAGTCTTTTGGATGGTTCTTACTTCCAAAGACAAACAAGAGCTACTGCCCTATTTGAGTTTATAGGACGACAAGATGTTTATTTAGAGGGACCAACTATATCATTATCGCCTGAATGTTCTCATAAAAACTAGATGAAATCTTCAAAAATGCATCTGATATAAGCCTTGATATAATTTCTGACACAGAAATTTCAGATAATGACACCAGAAGTAAAAATTTGGATAATGATTTAACAAGATTAACAAACATGTCTAATTGCCATCCTACTAAAAGTTGTCAACAAAGTAGACGAAATTCCTTGCAGTCAAATGAATCAAACGATGGAATTCATGCTCACGAAGAAGTTATAGTTATCACAGATTCACCAGAAAAATACTACAACAGTAATGCAGTGAATAAAAGCCATGATATCAATTCTGACACAGATATTTCAAGTCCTAATGATGATGTACCAACTCTAGAATATAGATTTCGGCAACCTACCAAAAAGCATAAACAGAGTAGAAAATCTCCATCAATTGAGTCGAATAATGGAATGCCAACAAAAGAAGAAACCATTGATATAACGGACTCGCCAGAAAAAGACAAGTATAAATGCATTTCAAGCTCATCTGATGATGAACCAGTGACGAAAAGGCCACGATACCAACCATACTCAGGACACAATTTAGATGATGAGACGGTAA